>VZTR01014213.1:201361-255437 GCA_013400775.1 Chaetops frenatus | reverse complement strand
CTCCTAAAACTCCGTCCTTAAGAAGCTGCAGCACTCGTGTTATTTGTCACTTTCCCTTTGTTCCCAGCTTGTCCCAGTGCTCGGGGCTTAGCTCGCTTGGCACGGCTCAGATGTAATTAATGCTCTCTTGTAGAAAAGCTCTGCCACACTTCAAGTCCTAACACGGACATGATGTGAGAGGAACCCATCCCAGGCATTCCCCAGGGACTGGAAGATAGCTGTTGCCTTCACTGTCTCCCAGAAAGGGGGTACGCCAGCTTGGAGGGCAAGGGATGGATGGAAAGTGTCTAAGCAATGCTGAGGACAAGGAAGGGGAGAGTAACACATGTAACACAAACAGCTAACTCTAAAAAAACAATTATCTTTGAAAGGACAGTGTTAAAACAAACATTACTCAAGGGCAACATGAAGGATGATTGCAGAACTGTTAGTTCATCCCTTACTATTTCATGTTTTGATTTTCTAAACAGAATCATTATTGCCTTTCCTCCCCGCTTTGACTACAAAGGAAATCAGAAATCTTAACTCTGTTCCCAAAATCCTACCTCAATTCTTATATTTTGCAAGCATATAATCTATTTGCATACATAATAACAATTTTTTTGATTTAACTTCAGCACCAAAATAGACCTGTGAGGCTGAATTACTGTGTTGGAAAAACCTGCCTTTGACACTATGTAAGAGAATAACTTAAAGGAATAGCTTAAAAAAACCAACCCCAAATCCTACAAAAACATACCTTAAAGAGATAACCATTCCTGATTTTGTTTTGTACACTTTCAAACTGAGACATATAGCCACACATAATTGCAAACCTGAGAGGGGAAAAGAAAAACACACACACATACTTTTTGTGATTTAAATAAACCTTTGAATCAATTTACAAAATATTTCAATACCTAATGCACATATTTACACCTGTTTTTTTCCCATTTGGATGGCTGGATGGAAGTTTGGCATGAGCTATACATATTCAGGAACAGACAAAAACACAAACCAAAACAAAACACTGGAAACAAGGAGAAATTTAAATGACACTATTTGGGTTGTCAGTTAAGTGAAAAAACAGATTTCTCCTCCAAAATTTCAGCCATTTAGTTCAGAGTGTGACACTTCCAGAGTGGCTGTACCATTGACAGCAGTGCACCTTGACACATTGTACTCTGCACTGCACTGGGAATGTGTGCACCACCAGCTGCAGAACCACATCTAGGAAGGCAAATGCTTGGGGTGTGCCCAGTAGGAAGCTGTACACACCTCAGGAACATTCACAGTTGCCTTTTGCACTTCTCTAGCACCTCCGTTCATTCCTGTACTTCTGACATTCTTCTAGTATCTTTAAAATTATTTGAAAACATACACACATTCTGCTCTAACAGGATCACTACTGCTATTACTAGATGCCTATTGTTAAGATCATTATTATTTCTATTATTATTACTATGATTATCATAAATTGGGGACACTGAGTGGTAAAAGAAATGTGATTAAGTTCTATAAAATATTTGTGTTGTTAAGCAGTTATAAATGAAAATACTTTCCGAGGTAAACCTATAAAGATTCAGATCTCCTAAGCAACACTAGTATCTTATTAACACTCCACCTAAATATCTATTGCTTTCTTATTATTTCTTCAACAGTTACAGAATCTCTATGCATAAGGAATCTCTTGCACAGATATCAATTGTAGTTTCCTTGGACCTATTTTCATTGGCATTAAGACAACTTGGCACTTCTGTATAAAACTAACAGAATCACCAAAGAAACAGTTTTTCTATTATTTTTCAGAATTTTGCTTTTTTACAAAATATTTTACAAGGCAACACCAAATGAAAATAAAAAATAATCCTAAAAGAGAGAAATCAAGTTGAAGTCCAGAGGAAAACATGAGTTATGCATGAAGCTTACTTAGTTAATTATAGTAACACAACCACAATCTGTATGGCACACACAGTTTTAAGGCACTATTAAACATCAGCTTGCTTGAATTTCTTTATATAACATAATTATTCAAGCTCCAGTGAATCTTCATTAAAAAGTCATTGCTAACACAACTCAATAAATTATTTTATTGCTTACAGTTATACCTAATGGTTTTAAGTTAGAAATGCTCATGCTACAGGTTGTTGCATTTTTTGGTCAGTAAGTGTTCCCAGGTAAGGCACAGAGTCAGCAGAACAGCAGTTGAGTTTGTAAGAGCTGCAGACAGACTGTCAAACACTGTTCAGCAGGATGTTTGTTGTGACCAATGTGCACTGGACAAAATCCAGCTAATGGCAGTACTACTGCTGACCGAGCTGCAGCAGGAGTGCATTTCCTATGGGAATGAGCCGCAGTTGAGGGAAAAGGCAAGGAGTGAGGGTCAGGAAAGTTCAGGTATTTAGAAAGAGGGGGGAGGTAGTGAAAACGTTATTAGGGTTAAGTAACTCAGGCAACATTGCCCCTATTCCCTTCACTCATTAAGTGCTAATCAGATAAACTCAGCATACCATAGCTAAACGGATTGCTGCTACAAAAGAAAACAATGAAAAGCGAACAAGCTAATCCAGCATCTTGCAGTATTTCCCTGTCTGTGCGTGACAAGAAAGAAGGCCTTAGTTTAAACTAGTTCAAAGAAAAACTTCTACTTACAGCTAAAATCTCTTGGGAGGGAAATCCCAATGAAATTTTCACCGAATTAGAAGTAAGCTAACCTACTAACTTTAAATACCCTTTATTTTTCCAAGGAGAAAATAAAAATTTCTTTTATGTATTTGTTGGGATTTCTTTTTTTTGTTTTTATTTGTTTTGGGTTTTTAAAATTTGATACTTTTGAAATGGGTTAGACAGCCAATTGATATAAATTAATTATTTCATTTTCAAAGTTCTGTGGCATTTTGGATATTCATTTCATTTCTAAAAAATCCCCCAAACCAAACCAAACATGTATTTTTTTTCCAGAAAATAAGTTTTAGACATTTTAAATAATTTTCAAAGAGTTTAAAACACAAGGCAAACTTTTATTTTCAATAGTGCAAAGGGTAATGTTAATAATTAAATGGTTTATGTTGGAAGGGACCTTAAAGATCATCAAGTTTCAACCGCCCTGCCGTGGCCTTGAACTCTTCCAGGGATGCCCATTCTCTGGGCGATCTGTTCCAGTGCCTCATCACTCTCACAGTGAAGAAAATGACCAGAGAAAACGAGGCAGAGAGGCAGAGAGTAACTAGAAACGCTTTCATCTGGTTTGTGTCGTTCTTTCCGCGGCCCCAGCGCTCCCTGGTCGCCTGCCCCATCTCGTGGTGACAGGGGGAATACTATAAAGATTATCACACAACACCACGCAAATATCTAATGAAAAGGCTAAAAAGCACATATCTGTTAGAAGAGCAAGCAATACTGGTTCTCTCCACAACCATTGCCTCCCTCACACCCTTTGAACATCAGAGTACTGATTACAGTACCTTCACAGAAAAAAATAAAGAGGAAATTGTATCAGCAAAGAGCTGCCAGGAATGACCTATTTGCTGAGCTGATATTACTCCTGGATAATGTAAAAAAAACAGCCTCAGACACATTAATCTAAATAAACACAACAATAATTACCTCATTAAGACAGACACAGTACTTCAGTTGGTGTAAAAAAAATGTTATTCCCAGATGGAAGAGAAATTACTGAACAGTGTAGAAGCGTATGATTAATCACCACAATTACTAAACCTTTAATAAGCATCAACATAATCAAACAAACTCAATATAACAGGTCAGCGCCATGTTCCTCTGTTACAAATGATGTCCTGAAACTCAGATTTGCAAGAAACTCTAGTTGACAGAGATGGATGCCAAGTACCTATGTAGCCCTCACACAGAAGGTCCTGATCAAAGTGAATGAACATTTTCCCTTCTAGTGCTACAGAATTTCTATGTGTATGCAGGCCAGGCAAAACTGTAAGGGGTATACCCGACCTATTCCAAAAGGAAGAGCAGATCCATTCGTTTCATCTAGGCAATTTGAATTTTAATATCAAAAATTATACCAACACTTAAGACTCTGTCATCCACAGCTTATTCTACATGAGATAAATTTACAGAAAAGATTTGGAAATCTCAAATGAAGATTAAGCCACATTAGGACATTTAAATACAGCATTATTTACCTTTTCCCTGATAAATTTCACATGGCCAAAATCAGAAATAGCATGCACCTTCCCAGACTTGTTCCTTCCTCTTCTATATACCCTTTTATATATTCCAAATCTTAAAAAAACCTTTTATGTCACGTAGACTTTGGAAATGTGTGGGTACAGTAGCAATCTAGATTTCCATTTTAGCATCCCAGTATCAGTAGGAAAGAAAAACATGAATTTTTCTTAATTGTGACTGGCAAGACTTTGCAAATGGGAGGAGTGTTTGTGATAATTACCACCACCAAAGTTTAATTCATGTGTTTTATAACTGTTTTTCACTCCCTCCTCTTTATCTGAGAAACATTTAACATGTAAAGTAGTGCGAGCAAAGGCTAATGTGTGGGCAGCACACAAGAGGCCCAGTGAAAAGAAAGTTCATTTCCATTCCAGTTCTCAGTGTGTTCTTGCATCTCCTCATCTCTGCATGGCTCAGTTCTATGCATGCCATCTTATTTTTTAGCCCCTGACTCCCTCACTCACCAGTTTCACCCACTTACATACTCTGACAGTCTCTGCAATACAGTGAGACCTGCAGGATTTCTTTTTAATGTGATTTCAATGAAATACCAATTTCTATGTAGGGAGATTTTGCAACTTAAATTACTGATTATAATCCCTGTTGCATTGCCCTTCCTGAGATCCTATTTTTGCATACTTCATATTATAGTCCCACTTTCCTTCTGATATATTTAATCTACAAAAATGCATCTGACACAAAGTTTCCATGGAAAGGTAAAGTACTGGTTTGATATGATCATCCTAATGGGGGTATGGAAGCAGTGGCTGAGAATGTGTAAGATTGCCAACATGCAAAGTAAGATGTGCCAAGGTGCAAAGTGAAATATTTAGGTGATTTTTTTGTTTCCAGAGATTTTTTTTTGTTAATGGGGATTACATTTCTCTTTCCCTTTCCTTCTTCTTGGAATACAACTGAGTCTACACTAGAAATTGGCAGAAATACACTTTTCATATTAAAAATTCACCAGAGCATTGAAGCTGAGCTCCAGGCAAACATCAGATGTAGTACACACTTGTGTAGGTAACACTTGCAAAAACATGGGAAACAAACCCCTATTCTGATTTTAAAAACCTCAAAGGTAAGGACATAAAGAATTCTGGCTTAATTTATTGCAACACATCCAGTACACCAAATCAAGGAAAAATGCTGCTGTTAATGTGTATTCACAGATGTTCACTAGTAGAACATGTGGATGCCATGTTCTGCATTCCTTAGGCTGTGAAACCCACAACTGTGTTAAATTCCTGTTTCCAGAAATTTAACTTTTATTTTCATAACAGGCAGTTGTTACAGATGGAAATACTATCTTGAAGAAGTTAGCAGGATAGTCTTCATAAATGTGGAAAGAGAGTGAAACAATAGCTTTCAGAGACAGTAACACAAAAATTGTCCTTGACAGAAATGTAATAGGGATCATTAGGTTGTCAGAATTATTTCCTCTGTGACCATTCTGGCAAAAAGCTTGAAGTAAACAGATCTTTTCACATGTCAAACCTTCCTCCTTTGCACTTGTATGAGCATGCTGCAGTGTTTTGCTGATCCATTTACTTTAGGATCTTTTGAGAAATGGCTTCTGAATTTGAAACTTTGAATTATTATTACAAAAACAATTATGTAATTCAAGGACAACTGACTAAGATTATGCATAATTAAGAACAAAAATTGCTGTAAAATTTCTTTGGTCTTCCCATGAATCAAACACAGGGCAAATAACTACTAGCTGGAAACCCTGTATTTCTGCACAAATGATCAATTCCTGAAAAATCAGATTGCATGGTAGAAACAGATGCTTGTAGCTTGCAAGTCATCTGCCTCATCTAAGTCTAAATAAGGGATAATTAAGGGCAGCAGGTGAGGATTTAATTTTAAAAGTTCTTGGTAGTATGACCATATCCTACAACATATTCCATAATTCTGAAGAGTTTTGTTTCACTAGAGAATGATTTTTATGCCATTGCACCTTATAAACCTGACAAATTATTTGTCAGAATTCTATTACTGAGATGGAATGTTCACTTTTTTGTGGGAAGTTTGTGTAAAACTGCCAAAACACACAAATGATGATTATTCATGTCCTCAAAAGAACCAATCCTGTACTACTCTTCTGTAGTGTTGCCTGCCAATGTGAGACTGTCCCTAAGCTCTGGAATTCACATCCATGGAAAACCCAGGGCTTTTGAAAATATCTGCGCTTCTGATTAACACTCATTCACATGACAGAGAAAACGCTTGGGGGGAGGTGTGTTCAGGAGGAGTGTTCACTTAAACCTACTGGGTTTTAACTTGCTAACTTCACTTCCACCTAAATGAGACATGCTGTGTGACTCCCACCGACAGATGAGTTCTAGAGAGTAACACAACTCAACTCAGCAGCACCAAATCTGTTTGTGGCAAACAAACCGAAGCTCAATCCAAAGAATGATCTTTTTAATTAAATGTCCTGAAAATTTGCCATAACAGTAACCTTTTTGTTCTTTCCCAAGCCTGTAACAAGTTCTGGTCAGCAAAAAAGGAAGTGTGGAGATCTACACAACAGCAGAGAAATCTTCCAGACCTCTTCCAAACTCTTTAAGAAAAACCAGCAACAACACACCCACAAATAAAAACTCACACCCACAAATATAAAAATTCACTGGTTTTGCAAAAGAATTTAAAAGTCATTGTTTAGTTTTAAATAAAAGCACTGTTCATATGCATCTACATTTCATTTTCTGTAACTGTAAAGTTGTAAAGCAGCACAACTATAAAGCAACTATAGTGCCAAATTGTTCACATAGCACTTCCAATTAAAATGTAATAAAGATGCTCCATGATCCAAGATGAGCTGTGAGGATTCACGGCTGTCCTTTGGGAATCACTGACCCACAAAATGAATTTGTCTGAGGCTTGGAAAAAACAAGAGGACCTGCAATGGCTGATGATAACTTTTGTATGCAAGTTCCTCCACAACTTGAAAAAGGGATGCTGGCTGAACAAAAAGCCACAAATCACTTAGAATATTTACCCTACCTTTCTTTAGGGTGTTCATACAAATAATAAAAAGCTACAGCTATGTTTTTCCTTTCCCGTGTTGCCATTTACTTCAATTATTTAGAAGTCAACATTCAAAAAGTCTAAAGGTTTTTGATCTTATTGGCAACTCCAAAATTAAGTTTCATCACATGTTTTCAAAAATCTGGATTCAGATATGAAAATTATTTGCTGCTGCAATTCATTAGCAAAACCTACTGACTACTTCAAGATATTTTGCTTTCTTTGTTCTGCATATGTTTCCTCAAATTTAATTTCAGGTTGAATACTGCTTACTTGTTAGTATTTTAAGCAGTAAGTTGAACAGTTGGAGTGTTGATATATTTTATGATACAGTTCTACGGAAAAGTACAGGTGATATCCTAAGAGGATATATGGCATCTTTTTGTTCTTAACTGAAGTAAATATCAAAAGCAAGGCAAGACAGCTGAACTCTAGGCCTATATTAGCAAGAGTTTGCTCATGGAACCATTCCACTAAATTTCATTGGTGGACACAAAAAAAATGTGTTCTGTCTCACAGACACCTTATAGCAGTTCCACGAAATAGAAAAATACCTGCTCTGGAAAAGGGATGTTTCTGCTTCTATAACTGTCTACTCTGGGACAATTATGTGAGTCACAGTGTCACAAGAACTTGTTTATTTAGTAAACGGAGCTTTCAAGCAGCAGGTATAAGCCTCCAAAAGAAAATTCCAAGTAGTCCATAGACCTAGCCATTGCTTGACAGGCATAGTGTATGTTTTTAATGGAAAAAATGAAATAATTCAGAAATGCCATGTTAGAAAAAATTCTGCAGAAGACTTAGTAAAAGACAATATTCAAGAGCACAACTGCAAATGACCCTTTAGAAGGGAATATTTTTAAAGAGTAATTCAGCTCGAGTGAGGAATTCTCAATTAACTTAAAACCCAAAAAAAATTTACTCTAAAAATGAAAACAAGAGCACACATCTAAGCTACGGATATTGGTAAGAAAATATCTCAAGAAGAGGTTCTATAAATAGAGGGAAAAGCCCCCATAAATTAAAGTGCAGAACAATTTGCAATGAGGAAATAATGGCAAAAGATTAAACCAGTGAGGCTGAATTCAATTTCTTTCTCACTTATATTCCCCCTGCTCCACAAGGGTTAAGTGTAAGTAGAGAGCAAGGTACAGGACCAGGAGAAGAATAGGCTATCATTTAATCCTCACTCATTTAGAAAGCCATAATATATTAAACAGTTTAAGAGAACATTAGAAATAATGCATGAGTGAACAACATAGATAGCAGTTACACCAAACATGAGTAAAAACCTCAGTTGTGCTGATTCGAAATACCAAAACCCCTCAGAAATTAGAAAGTACAGATTAGTAAGAAATCAACAAAATTTTCTTCAATCAAAGTCCAAAAATCACCTTGCTCACCAACTGCTGATAGAGATTTACATAGCCTTACATGTAACAAACAGATGGGCTCATCTTACATAGGCTAAGATTATTTATCTTGTACAGCTTTAGAAAATGTTATGTTGGCACTGAGATGAAAAGGAAGGATTTTGGTCTGAGACAGCGCTGCTTTCACACTGAGCTTGCACTCATGCTGAGCTTCTCATCTGTGTATCTAATCTCCAATTACAGCCAGCAGAGACTCTGTTCAATTCACAGGATCCCTGCCTGGACACAGGTGCCTACTGCCACTGGGGATGCCCTAGGGTTTCCCACCACTTCTGGATGCTGGCCTGGAAGTGTAGAGACCCTAAAGATCCTGTGTGATATCTGCCATGCCATGCAAATATCCTGGCACATCAAATGGCACATGTTGCCTTTCAACTCTCCATCCCCTGTAAGTGCAGGACCAGGCCCTTGCTCACATGAAGGGACATATGATAGAGACAGAAAATCCAGGTGTCCATCTGGAGCTGGGTACTGCCCTTCAGCTCTGATCTTGACCAGCCACTAGAGATCCTAGAATTTTTTTTTGTATAAATATTTGTACTATTTTTTTCTTCTCTGTTGTTCTCTCTATTATTATTATTATTACTACTAACTATGGATTTCATATAACTTTCACATATTATTTGTTCATGACTAATTGTATTGCACTGTTTCTGTTCATACACAGTCTATCTATTTATAACCTCAGGTGAAATTCTGTTTGCATGCAACTTTGAGAGAAAAGTTTTTACAGGGAAGATTCCCTGTAGTCTTGTTTCCTGTTCATGGGGATTAACATGTGAAATAATGTTTAGATAAACTGGAAAGATTTACATTAGGCCAGACTCAAACAATATAGATCTGACACACAGCTGACTGCAGAAGTCTCATGGGTAATGCAGGAAGGCCCAACAGCAAGCAAAATGGCAAACATAGCTGCTCTCAGGGAGAAGGAGAAGGAGAAGAAGAAGGGTTACAGGCAAACCAGCCTAACCTGAAGACATTCCAGGATAAATTATTCAGGAAGTGCAGAAGCATACAAAACAGTGAACACAAGATTTTTGTGAAAAACCAGTATAAAAACAGAATTCTGGCAAGATAAAAAAGTCTGGGTAAGAGGAGCGCAGCAAATGAGCTATACCTTGTTTATGTGGCCTTTGTAGGACTTTGTCCTACCTGATGTTTCTCAAAAAGGTAACCATGGAAATATTGTTTAGATTAAATCACCTGTAGAAATGGTTGCAGAACCAGGTTCATGTGAACCTGAGCATCACTATAGGTGTCACCCAAAGTTTAGTGCTGGGTCCATCATCTTCCAGTAGTTTCATTAATTAATTCAATTATTTTTAAAAAACCCACACATCAGCAAAACACTTTTGAAATGAAATTTTTATCTGTGAGGGGATGTATTTACAAACCTAAATGGCCTCAAACCTGAGAAATGGTCTGAAATAAACATGAAATCAATTAAATGTGTGTAAAATGCTTTATAAAGAATGAAATAGAATAAAACAAGTTTAAAAAAAAGTTACAAAGCAAGTCCAACTGGTTAAGTAGCAGCACAGCAGGAAAATATCTACTGGGACCACAGACTGAAAAACAATTTTTATGCTAAACAAAAATATACCAATGTCCCTCGGGAGCACAGAAGTCCATTCTGCCCAGTATTTAGAGCCTCAGTTAGATTGACATAACCATTACACTTACATCACACTTTAAAAATCCCGCAACAAGTCAGAAACATTTCAGAAAATAAAGACAAGCAGATAATACATTCAGAAAAAAAATTATAGCAAACTATTTTAATCTATAGTGTCCATATATACCTCTAGAAAGACATCAGTTGAACAATAACTAATAAAAACCTCATGTTCATTTGCAATCCAGTTACATGAAGGATGAAAACTGCAAACCATACAGAAATCCACTGCCTGTTACAAGAAGCAGTAGCTTAAAAAATGTAAGATCTTCCTCTTAAACCTCTCAATTTGGCTTTCTGAGCTAACCTCTGGAACACATCTCCTTACATGCATAATTCTTCCCCTGTTGGATGTGCCTGCCAGGACAGGATCTCACATGTGAAGTCCAGCAGACCACCTAGATCTCCCTGAACAATATGTAAGGTTTTAACAGCATAGTTTCTGCCAGTGAAGCTGTATTTATACTAGGATATTTTGTCAGTCTTGTGGGCTGAGGAGGAAGGGAGGGGCAGGATTCATACTTGAATGTGATTTTGTGGTTGTTTATACACATCGTTCTAGCTGAGAGGGATACACCAGCATTACCCTGAGGAAGTGGCCATGACTGTGGTCAAGCAAAGAGCAGAAATGGCTGTAAATTGCTTTCAGAAAGAGAGAGAGCAAGACAGAGAATTACCTAATTAAATGACAATATCTGTGTCTAATCAAGTATCTAAACCTGAGCTAGCTGACATGTACTCCCTTTGTCGGCAATGGAGATGTTGTCAACTGAGCCCCAGGAGGAATTCATCTCACCCTCATGCAAATGGGCAAAATTGACTCCAGTGAACTCCAGAAGTGGCTACTCCTTTTTAGATTGTGAGAGGAGCCCGGGATAAAAGTATTTGGTTTAGATATGCAGAAAGTTTAGTGAAATCCATCCCACAAGTGCAAAAGCAAAATTAACGAAGACTGTAGAAACCAAAACAGAAAGGAAGAGCTAATAGTATTAGAAAACAAATCAAGAGCTCAGTAAAATTTACTAATAAAATAGTAAGTTGAAGAACTATCAGCTAGAACTGAGCAGAATTATCTTTTACCTGATAATGTTGTTTTGATAAAAAAATATTTACATTTGCAGAGTTTGTTAGTTCTGGCAAGGTCTACAAAACTAAACTAAGTGTCACGCTTGGAGGAAAACTACATGATAAAACAAAAATCAAGAAGTTACTTCAAATTTCCATAGACCTCTACATTTATTTTTAATTATTACAATTTAGACTATTACAAGAAAAGGAAAGGACAAAATTCAAGGTCAAATGACATTATTTTGTAAATTGTTGAAAGGGTAGGTAAATGGAAAACTATGGCTTCTCTGAGCAATAAAATAGTGGCTTATGCAAACACTCCCATCTACATTTCACAGTACCTATTGAAGTATGGTTTCACATGGTATAGTAAATGCTTCACAGAATATTTCAATGTAATTTTAGCAGCAACTGGTGATAACCGAGTTCCATAAAACTATGAAAAATATTAATGACTAATCAATGAAACTGATGTCAGTCTGGGGGTTTTTTTCTTAGACTTGATCAATACACACAAGTTTGTAAAAACTTTCTCAAACTTACCACTGGTGACTCTCAGCACTCCCAGCATCCAGCTGAACAGCCTTTTCAGCTTTAATCTTTCCTGTAAAGGGAATACAATATATGAAAGGATTTATTGTACTCTTCCATGTTTTAGGTGACTCCCAAGAACAAAGCAATCTGATTTACTATAGCAGCAAAGAAATTGTTTCCTGTTCTTAGAAACATTTTAATGAACAACGTAACATCCTGCCTGTACTTCATTTACATAGTCATACACCTACATATAAGTATATATAAAATAAATATGCAATTTTACTATTTTTCTTTAAAATCCAATTCAGATGCAGTTATCTCTGGGAAGGATTGGATTGGATTGGACTGGACTGCCAAAGGAGGTCGTGTTGTCTGTAAGACTGAAGAGACTTAAAAATAGGTCAGACAAGCACTGTCAGAAGAACCAGCAAAGCTGTTTCCTGCCTTGGGTACAGGAATAAACTAGTTGAAGTTCCTTTCTAGCACAAAGGCTTTACTTAAGTTCCACTTTTAACTNAACCTCTGGAACACATCTCCTTACATGCATAATTCTTCCCCTGTTGGATGTGCCTGCCAGGACAGGATCTCACATGTGAAGTCCAGCAGACCACCTAGATCTCCCTGAACAATATGTAAGGTTTTAACAGCATAGTTTCTGCCAGTGAAGCTGTATTTATACTAGGATATTTTGTCAGTCTTGTGGGCTGAGGAGGAAGGGAGGGGCAGGATTCATACTTGAATGTGATTTTGTGGTTGTTTATACACATCGTTCTAGCTGAGAGGGATACACCAGCATTACCCTGAGGAAGTGGCCATGACTGTGGTCAAGCAAAGAGCAGAAATGGCTGTAAATTGCTTTCAGAAAGAGAGAGAGCAAGACAGAGAATTACCTAATTAAATGACAATATCTGTGTCTAATCAAGTATCTAAACCTGAGCTAGCTGACATGTACTCCCTTTGTCGGCAATGGAGATGTTGTCAACTGAGCCCCAGGAGGAATTCATCTCACCCTCATGCAAATGGGCAAAATTGACTCCAGTGAACTCCAGAAGTGGCTACTCCTTTTTAGATTGTGAGAGGAGCCCGGGATAAAAGTATTTGGTTTAGATATGCAGAAAGTTTAGTGAAATCCATCCCACAAGTGCAAAAGCAAAATTAACGAAGACTGTAGAAACCAAAACAGAAAGGAAGAGCTAATAGTATTAGAAAACAAATCAAGAGCTCAGTAAAATTTACTAATAAAATAGTAAGTTGAAGAACTATCAGCTAGAACTGAGCAGAATTATCTTTTACCTGATAATGTTGTTTTGATAAAAAAATATTTACATTTGCAGAGTTTGTTAGTTCTGGCAAGGTCTACAAAACTAAACTAAGTGTCACGCTTGGAGGAAAACTACATGATAAAACAAAAATCAAGAAGTTACTTCAAATTTCCATAGACCTCTACATTTATTTTTAATTATTACAATTTAGACTATTACAAGAAAAGGAAAGGACAAAATTCAAGGTCAAATGACATTATTTTGTAAATTGTTGAAAGGGTAGGTAAATGGAAAACTATGGCTTCTCTGAGCAATAAAATAGTGGCTTATGCAAACACTCCCATCTACATTTCACAGTACCTATTGAAGTATGGTTTCACATGGTATAGTAAATGCTTCACAGAATATTTCAATGTAATTTTAGCAGCAACTGGTGATAACTGAGTTCCATAAAACTATGAAAAATATTAATGACTAATCAATGAAACTGATGTCAGTCTGGGGGTTTTTTTCTTAGACTTGATCAATACACACAAGTTTGTAAAAACTTTCTCAAACTTACCACTGGTGACTCTCAGCACTCCCAGCATCCAGCTGAACAGCCTTTTCAGCTTTAATCTTTCCTGTAAAGGGAATACAATATATGAAAGGATTTATTGTACTCTTCCATGTTTTAGGTGACTCCCAAGAACAAAGCAATCTGATTTACTATAGCAGCAAAGAAATTGTTTCCTGTTCTTAGAAACATTTTAATGAACAACGTAACATCCTGCCTGTACTTCATTTACATAGTCATACACCTACATATAAGTATATATAAAATAAAATAACAATTTTACTATTTTTCTTTAAAATCCAATTCAGATGCAGTTATCTCTGGGAAGGATTGGATTGGATTGGACTGGACTGCCAAAGGAGGTCGTGTTGTCTGTAAGACTGAAGAGACTTAAAAATAGGTCAGACAAGCACTGTCAGAAGAACCAGCAAAGCTGTTTCCTGCCTTGGGTACAGGAATAAACTAGTTGAAGTTCCTTTCTAGCACAAAGGCTTTACTTAAGTTCCACTTTTAACTGAATAAAGATGACAGTAGGTGATTTGATCAAGCTCCCAGGAAGAAGTTCAGATGAGATGCTTGCTGTTTGCAGAGTCTCAGCTGCAACCAATTAAGCTGCACTGACATTCTTGTATCGTAAGTTAACTTCATAAAAACAAAGAATAGCATACACAGTCCTCCAACCCAGTGGAATGAAAAACAACCATGAAACTACCGCCAGCTCTCCTGCAGTCTGAAGCCCTCTGCAGCACTTCCAAAAACTGAGATGAAAAAGGCTGCTGCCACCCCCACTTCACGAGAACGCGCCAAACTAGGCTGGTTACTCAACACCTAAGACCCACTTTCTTTCATCACTTTTTATCTCTCCCTGTCTTTTGCTATGCCGTTATCATTCATCAGCTGAGGTTACATGCAGTCACAGAAAAACAGAAAATGCTGAGTTGGAAAGGACCTCCAAGGATCATGCACTCTAACTCCTGGCCTGCACAGGACCACCCCAAAGAGTCACACCATGTGCCTGAGAGCATTGTCCAAATGCTTCTTGAACTCTGTCATGCTGGTGATGTGACCACTGCCCTGGGGAGCTGTTCTATTTCCTAACCACTCTCTGGGTAAAGAACTTTTTCCTGATATCAAACCCAAACCTCCCTGACACAGCGTCAGGCCATTCCCTCAGGTCCTGTCACTGGTCACCACAGAGAAGAGATCAGTGCCTGCCCCTCCTCTTCCCCTCACATGAGGTCTCCCCTCAGTCTCCTCTTCTCCAGGCTGAACAGACCAAGTGACCTCAGCTGCTCCTTATACAGCTTCCCAGCAAGGCCCTTCNACTCTGTCATGCTGGTGATGTGACCACTGCCCTGGGGAGCTGTTCTATTTCCTAACCACTCTCTGGGTAAAGAACTTTTTCCTGATATCAAACCCAAACCTCCCTGACACAGCGTCAGGCCATTCCCTCAGGTCCTGTCACTGGTCACCACAGAGAAGAGATCAGTGCCTGCCCCTCCTCTTCCCCTCACATGAGGTCTCCCCTCAGTCTCCTCTTCTCCAGGCTGAACAGACCAAGTGACCTCAGCTGCTCCTTATACAGCTTCCCAGCAAGGCCCTTCACCATTCTTGTTGCCCTCCTTTGGATGCTCCCCAATATCTTAACTTCTTTTTTATATTATGGCACCCAGAACTGTCCCCAGAACTTGAGGTGGGGCTGTCCCAGCTCAGAGCAGAGTGGGACAATTCCTTCCCTTGCCCAGTTGGCGATGCTGTGCCTGATGACCCCCAGGACAGGGTTTATCCCTCCTGGCTGCCAGGGCACTGTTGACTCATATTCAGTTTGCCAGTGAGCAGGATCCATGGCACTGCTTCCCAGCATCCCATTCCCCAGTCTGTTTGTACATCCAGGGTTGTCCTGTCCCAGATACAGAATCCAGCACTTTCCCTTGTTGAAGTTCACATGGTTGGTGATTGCCCAGCTCTCTCATTTGTCAAGGTCTCTCTGCAAAGCCTCCCTGCCTTCAAGGGACTCGACAGCTCCTCCCAGTTTTGTATCATCTGTGAACTTGCTCTGCATCTCTTCCAGTCCTGCATCCAAATAATTTATAAAGATGTTGAAGAGCACAGAGCCAAGAATGGAGCCCTGTGGAGCCCCACTAGTGACAGGTCCCAAGTCTGATGTCACCTCATTCACTGTAACCCTTTGCACCTGACCCGTGAGCCAGTTGCTCACTCATCCCACGACATGTTTATCCAGCTGTGTACAGGACATTTTGTCCAGAAAGATCCTGTGAGAGACAGTATCCAAAAAGATTAGATCAGCTGGCTTCCCTTGATCAGCTAGGAGGGTTACTTTTTCATAAAAGGAGATCAGGTTTGATAAGCAGGTCTTTCCTCTCATAAAGCTGTACTAGCTGTGACCAATGACTGCATTATCCTCCAGATGTTTTTCTATACCTCCCTCTAGATCTTCTCCATAATTTCACCAGGCACTGAAGTGAGACTGACAGACCTGTCACTGCCAGGATACTCCTTCTTCCCCTTTTGGAAAATCAGGACAATGTTAGCCAGCTTCCAGTCAGCTGGACCTCTCCAAATTCCCAAGACTGCTCAAAAATCATCAGGAGAGGTTTTGAGATAACACCAACTAGCTCTTTGAGGATTGTTGGATGAATCCCATCAAGCTCAATATATTTGTAGGAATCCAGCTGGAGCAGCAGATCCTACACAATTTCTGGCTCAACTGGGAATTGATCATTCTTGCAGTCCTCCAACTCAGGGCACTGATAACCCCGTGCTCCATCATCCATGTTGAAGACAGAGGCAAAGAATATATTAAACGTTTCTGCCTTGTCCATGTCCTTGTTTGTGAGGTGACCACCCTCGTCCTGTAATGGGCTGATGTTATTTTTACGTTGCCTACTGCCGTTAATACATTTGAAAAAACTCTTTTTATTGTCCCCCACAGTCCTGGCCAGCCTGAAGTCCAGTCACTGGTAAAAGCAAAGGACCCAACAACAGAATTTACTGTTTTTATTTACTTTGTATCATAATCCTCACTGCACTGTAAGATTCATATACAAAGAAGCCAAGTTGCTACTAAAGCAAAGACAGTATCAATTAAGTTGCTAAGACAGTGCAAGTTTCCAGGAGTATTTAGATGACAAAAGAATTGGAACAAGGAAGGACCTTGAAGAATTTGAGGTTGTCTGTGGAATATGTTACAACAGCATGAAGGCATGACACTGCCTTTAAGGATGACAAAGGACAGCCGAAACTGCATTGTCAGTGACACTGCCACTGCCAACAAAACAAAAAGTCAAGGAGAGGTGTCACAAAAGACAAAATAACCCGACCTTGGGTTACACTTACAAAACCTGAATAGGTGCAGCAAAAAGGGAGAGACAATGGAGAGACAAAAGAAAGAGAGAAGTACCCCCAGATAAAGGCAAAAGGATTATTTTAAGAACAGTGCTTTGACTGGAGGAGAGTGACACAGAGTAGAGAAGACATAGGTTTTAATTTAATAAAAAGAAGGCCCAAAATAAGAAACAAACTTTCTAGTTAACATCCATCCAGACAGTGAAAGAAAGTGCAATGCTTTTAGAAGCAACAAAAAAACGAAGAAAATTAAAATCTTGTGGAGATTAAATTGTCAAACAGTACACATGGGGAGAGATGTCTCTAAGCAACACCAACTGTCACACACTACTTCTGTTTCTGGCCAACAGTTTCTCCAGCTTCACAAAGTTTCATTCCCACCATCACCACAAAAGAGGCTGCTGATAATATGCAGGAGTGCTCCTTGCCACAGGGAAGCAGAAAAACAAACCTTCATCCAGCCTCAGCATTTATTTATTCCTCTTGCTCTCCCAAAGATATAATTAAGAAACTGTGCTGACAGCATCTGGGTTTTTTCACATTCTGTATCCATCTGTTTCTCAACAAAATACAGATTTCAGGCAATCTGTAGAGACAACAGCCTCCAACTATGACCCATAATATTTCTCTGCCACTGATTCTGGATCTCTCATCAAGGAAACAATGAACTGAAGTTGTAAACTGTGATGGTTTAATGCACAAAACATTATCATTACAGTACAAATGCTCCCATTTATTGGTTTGCAAATTCCTTATATTGGAAAACTTAACCAAAGTTCAAAGTGTGTTTCACTACACTCAGATAGCATTCTACATAAACATTTTTCCTCTGCTTACCATCAGTTACATATTTCCTCTTCTCCTCAGCATCAGTAGTCATCTCAAACAGGTCTCCGTAAGCACGTGCAAGTCTCCAAAGAAAGTCCACACAGTTTTCATACTGAAAGTAGAGGACAGCTACATAACTAAACTGTTCAGAATGTGATTTAAACAGTTTACTTTCATATGCTTAAAATTAATAACTTGCTTAAAGCAAGTAATCAGAATATGGTACAATTTTATGTTGATGTTCTATCCTTCTACATACTACTTTTAGTTTATGTGAGAACCAATTGACCGATTTTCCATGAACAAAAGAGAACACAGCTTTCAGAAACATCCTAGACTGTCTAAAGGGGTTTTATTTTATAAATCAGTTTAAACTTCTTTTAATATAAACATTTACAAGGTAACCCAGTAAAGCACAACAAATCCCTGAACAAAGTGATGTGTATTTTTTTTAGTGAGGCCATAAGCACCACACTCACTTTCAGTTGTTATCTCACCTACCTCTCCTGGTATTCCAATATTCAGATGAAAATACAATCAGAACTAATGCTTACCAAACCAGAATAAAATGGTACACTAAATTGAGCACTCCACATCAAGCCACCTTTAATTTTTATCTGGATTTACATAAGGGCCCAGTAAAGTCAAAGGAAAAATTCATATGAAGGATATAAGAAAGGTATGAGCAGACTAGATGATCATAGTTTGAGAACAGTAGGTCTGGTTACTACTTAATTCTACATTTTCTCACATAGACTAGTCCAAAACCAGCAAAAGTAAGTATAATTTACAGCAAAAAAAGCCCATGATCTTTCTTTGTTTTATGCAAGAATTCCTATGTCAAACAAAGCCTCAAAGTTATTGAATTAGAATGGGATATAAAATAGCAGAACTCATATGCCCATACAACATGAATCTTGGCATCACTTTGAAATACTGCTTTTTGACTGTATTTCAACAATATGCTTGAAATTCCATCATCCATTTCTAAGTGCATTTTAAAGCTTGTATTTAGTTCTCAAAAGCAGTGTAAAGCATAAATTAATAGCAGCATAATATTGTTTACCCATAATACCTTGTCATCTTTCTCAAGCAGCAGTCTGAAGCCCTCCTTTTTATCATCCTCTGAACCCTTGTGCAAATTGTCTACCTGCTGTAAAAAATTAAATAAGTCTTCATCTTCTTCTGATTTCACCACGGTATTAGGTGATTTCATACATCTCTTTTCTTCCTCAGAGTCTCCTTCAGAATCAGTATGAGCAGTAAGGTAACTAAAAACACAGAAAATAATAACCATTTTTTCTTTAAAAAAAAAAAAAAAAGAGGCATTCTTAAATTCAAAGCAAAAAATTCAGAGCACAATTTATCCCAGTTTTCCAACTTTAAAGGATTTTTTATTAATTATATCAAGCTTATTGTTATTATTACAAAACCTTTATCTTCAAAGGGACAGCACAGTCATATTCCAAACATAACAGGCAAGTAATTACACTGTCTTGCTGCCTAATACTCCATAAAAAAATACAGATACATATTAGAAACATATGTAGCGTCGTGTTCCAAATGCAGAACATTTGAAATCATTAATGTCTTTTAAGACATGCTCTGTAACCCTGAATAGGCCTCTTCAACTATTTACCTCAATTTCCCTATTCTTTGAAAAAGTAATGAGCTTACTAACCAAAATATAAGTGCTATAACAATCATTTATACAATATTTTCTTGAACACTTCTATGATCTAAATATAAGTCAATAAAAATAACACCATTGTTATAAATTCCTTATTTCTTTCAAGTATTCTGAAGTTTAGAATATCTGAAACTGGAAAAGAGCTTATACTAATTCATGATGCTTAGTGCACAAATACTCAACACAATGCACAAATACTCAACACTTCCTTTGCAGTCAAGGGCAAAGAAATATTTGCAAAAGCATAAATCTCACACAGAGAAAAGCAGGTGGCCTTACTGTCCAAAATGCTGAGAATATATTAGGGTACTCCGATTTCAAAGAGGAGCAGCTGATGGCATTGTTTTTAAAAAGTAGCCTTTTGCTTATGTACCAAAAATGGACAGAGAAGCCTCATCTTCTGCATATCCACTTTTGAAAATACTGGTCTGGGGAGAAATAACAATGTAAAGATATCTGCTGCCAGGTTCAGATATTTTCTAAATGGTTATGATGAGTACAAAAAGCATGGAATGTACTACACAAATTATGTAACTGAATAATAAAAGTAGGACATGACAGTCAGAATATATAAAATCTATTTCTTTTTTTCAGAAATATAACCAGGACAGCATGCTAGCAGTCAAAATGGAGGCTATTAATAATGGCTTTTAAATATTCTGTTTTCAACACGTTGCTTTCAGAACAGATCAGGGCATCAGAGCAGATACACTTACAGCCTGTAAATGAGCAAGAACAACTGCTTATGACGCTACAGAAGTGCTAGATGTGGCACAACAGTTTTGCTGCAAAATTAACCCAGTGACACAGGAAGGAGGAGTAAAAAATACATTTGGATAAAACAATATATACACAGACTATGTGTAGATTTTCAAACTGAAAAATATTATGGAGCAGAACAGAGATGGGAAACTTCTTATGTTTCTACAGATTTGTTTTACATAATACTGATGATGCTGAAGTTGATCACATATCCTATACTGTGTCCTGCAGAGACTATATGCAGTCACTAAACATTTATTTTCATTTTCTGAAGCATCTTTAAAAACACAGCATTTTGTTCTTCCATAGTTATTTTGAAGTGGGCACAGAAATATATCATGGCTGCATTTGTAAGAGCCCCATCTTAATCAAATGTACAAGGGAGTTCCTGGGGAGTGGAAGAGTCTTTTCGCTCCAATACAACACTCTATGATGTGAAGCGTGTTTGAAAGTATCTTTCCTCACATGGTTTAGATGTTCCATTCCCCCTAATTAAAAGGTAAATGGATTGAGGATCTGTGCAATTCCCAACCTAAAATAAAGGCACTTCATAATATAAAGGAGCAATAACTAAGCAGTAAAGACAATTTCCTTAGTTACAGGAATTTGGGCACTGCATCAAGTGCTACGTAGTCAGGTGGATAATAAAATGAGGAATTAGTGTTTGGAAGTCAGTGTTGATGTTGTATTCTTTACCTTTGCTGCCTAAACCTCTGCTAAAATTTCTATGATCACTACTGTTCCAGTGCTAGGTAACAAATAAAAGCTATTACTAGAAATGCTATTCTCCCAGCAAAAATATAATGGCTGGATGACAAATACAAGGTTGGGTTGATAGCCAAGCCCATTGGGCTGTCAGTCCAAACGAGCTCAGCAGAGATTTCCAGTAGCACTATACAAAATGTCCTGACAAAACATCAAATTGAGCCCATCAAATTCATGTGACATCAGGTAAGTCATATATTTATTGGGAGACTCATAGAAAAAAGTGTGATGTAGGTCACTATCTAACAGATCATGCAAACCCATAAGGAGCTAATTACAGAACAGCAGAGAGGGCAGTTCATTTCTTACCCATTCTGTCTCATCTCGACTGTCCTGGCAAGTTCTCTCCTACCTCCTCTATTTATCTGCTTTATGAACCCTCAAAGAATTTAAATGTGGAACAGACACTCTTAAACATTATGAGAATGTCATAAATTTCAATTCATTTGTTGAGCAATAGCTGCCTTCAACAAAGCAGCTAACAGTCTAATACATCTACGCGTTCTAAAGCACTAAAATCAGTACTGACACAAACAGAAGTGGAGATTCTTCTTAACACAGTTTAAAAGCTCCAGGACTTTAAGTACTGATGACACTACTCCAAAAAGGAAATCAACAGAAAACAAGGAAGAGTCATTAAGGTTTGTTTTACAAATATTCCATACAACAGAAATCTGCAATTTTATCTGGTATTTTCCTGTAAAAGGTTTTATCCAATAAACAGATAAACAGAAAAGTGAGTATTTACAAGTGATGAACACACTGATCAATATTTGAGAAAATGGAAGAACATTTAAAAAATGTCTAGAGTCAGTGCCAACTTGTTTTCACCTTTATTACCAATAGATTTTAAATAAAAGAGAAAAACAGTGATAAGAATGTGAGGAGCAACGATCAACCAACAGGACTCAGTTGTATCACAATCGACTGTTCAAAGTTCAAAGAACAAATGGAAAATGTGCTGGAGACTCAGCCGACTGTGGCTAAGCAGATCAGTAAATCTCAGCACCTAGTACTGAAATAAAACAAACTCTGAGCTACATTGTATAAAACACCCCTCTCGTATAAACACACTTGGGTGGTTCAAAAACTGTGTTGGGGTGTCTGTAAATTGGCAGACACTGGGCCTAATCAGGTATCATCTGTTCATAACACTTCAGCTTTTAGACAGATCAAATATCATCTGTTGTCTCCCTGCCGACTTAGAAAAAAACCCACAAGCTGACACAAACACCCTCTCATCTGCTCTGGCTAATTCCACAGAAAGGTGATTATATGTCACAGATGGATCTGGATCAAATTTGCACTGTATGATCCAGCAAAGTGCATATCCATCAGTAATGATAAGCAGCCTTCAAGGAAAAGTTTGGCAAACTGGATTCTTAAGTCAACTGAAGATTGCATTTAAAAGAAATAAACAGCAAAATAAATTACAAAATGCTAAGTGAAGTGATACTCAGAAGCAGGCAATGGAAATGTTTTTTCCTGTTGACGATTTAAACTATTTCAAGGAAAAATTATAAATAGAACATCTGTCAGAAAAGAATTTACTGTGGTGAATCTTCCTGATGCCTGATGTCAAATGCAATTTGAAGAGCTTGGATTCTGGGCCAGCTGAAGATGGGTGCTAAACATGACACTGATGTCCAGGGTTTGTCACTGCCATATCAGGGAGGAAACAGCTTGAAAATCACAAAAAGGAGAATTCAGTGACATGTTCCATTCCAGGTGATCATCTAGACACAATTTATTCTATTTGTAAATGAATGAGTGCTTGGTACGCATTTCAACTGTTTAACATTGAAGTGTTCACTAGTACATTACAGGAACTGAAACAAACAAACAAACAAAATTAGAATACAGAAAAGCATAGACTAGAAACCACAGATTCTTCAGCATTTAATGTCTCATCCATTCACTGCACCTTCCACTCAGACTGTCATTATACAAAAATATAGCTCATTTCCTAAAACACATGTGATATTTCTCCACTAACAGAAATACATAATTTTTGAAAGGCAAAAGAGAAAGCATCTCTTTCCAAGGAGTTGAATACCAACAGTGACATTGAGAATATGCCCAGAGCAGATCAAAGCAGTGAGGACCTTATCAGAGACTGATACCTTCCAATATTTAATGAAAAAAAAATAGGTATTATTAAAAGCTTTTCTGGAAGAAGTTTACAAACCTGAAACCAATGTAGTCATCCAGCACAAGTCCATAAAACTCTTCAGATTAGTTTATCTGTCAATTCCCAGCATCTACCCATTTGTCAATTAAAACCAGAAGTGCTTAACTCAAGCAAAATCCTATCTTCTAAATAATGAAATTACTGCTGAGGCAGTGAAACACACTGCATGTACTTTAGATGGGAGTACAGACAGGTGAAAAAATGTTTTATCAGTAATAAAGAGCAATTTTTTTTTTTCTGTAGTGCATAAATAAGCACCTGAATGCACCATTGTGTTTGGAATTCACCATAGAAGAGTATAAAACAATGTGCATGGTGTAATACCTACAGCATATGAAGTGGTGATGTACAGTAACTGGAAAAAACCCAGGTGTTGCTACTGACCCTCCTGGCCATGCACCACAGTCATTAAAGTTACAGAAGACCTCAGAAAATGCTATATACATTGCAATTGTACATGTTACAATTAAGAACCTGTTTGCAAGAGGAAGAAAGAAAATACAGTGTACTTCAATGAATGAAATTATCTCAAATTTAGAGAAGATATGCACATCAAACACAAGGTGTTAATAGGAGAAAAGCCCACCTTTTTTCAAAAGGGACTGAAAAACAGCATTGGGAAAGAACACAGTCAAATGATTAATGCTAACTATAACCTTGAATTATCTTCCTTGCTTCTGACTGTACACAAATACTTGTCAGAGAAGGCCTCTCTTAAGGACACATTCAATGCTCTTGCACACTATAATCACTTGTATTGGATCATTGCATCATCTTCTACGTCACACAGAAGAACCTGAACACACAAGTTTCCTTGGCTTGTTCTCAAATAGCAACACATCACTTCTGATCAGAAAACAGGATTTTCTCAAATGCTACATGTGGAATAACCCCTGCATTGCATCTGTGGACGTGGTAATTCATAAACTGATCCCTTTGCCTTATCTGCATCTCTGAATATTTTATTCATAACATGAAGGCCTCTGCAAACCAACCAATGGAGGAAACAAGCTAAGAAACTAAGAGAACCAAGATGTTTCCACACCAGATGAAGGAGGACTGTTGCTGAATACTTATGCCAATCCTGAATACTTAAAATACAGAACTGGTTCATAATTGAACTGACAGGTCTTAAAATATGGTATCAAAATATAAGACTTGTGAACCATGTGGGCTGGGATGTAACACAAAAAGAAATTCCGCTCACAGGAACTGAAAATGAATGTGGAGAAACTCTCAAATATAGAATTCCATTAATATGCACCATGTTAACTGTCTTCAGAATATTACAGTTAATTAAAATATTTTTGAAGAGAAAAGGTGACATAAGATAGTCAATTTACAGACATAATGCTGCCTACACAGACGTGTAAGACATGCTGAGAAGTGGCTCAAAAAACTCAGTTGCTATAAACACAGTATTAGTAAATCGCATGTAAGCATCTAATCTGATTATACCAAAACAAAGTTGTAATTACCGGAGAGTAATGTCAAGACAAAAATATAGTGCCTCTCCTGGACTCCTGGTACACACCATCCCCAAGCACGTTCCTCAACTCATGAGAATAAAAGATCCCATTTACAACAATGGGACTACAAGATGTGGTCAAAACTAGGACTTTATGCCTTAGTGAGTCAGTACCCTAAATTCCTCATGATCACTTCTTGACCCACCAGAAAGTGTATACAACAGCACATATACATAAACATTGCCATTTGTACAGAGGTTCTTCTCAGTCGTAGCTTCCAAAGTATGCAATGCCTCTAGGCAGAACACTAATAACTCAACTGTGAGGCCCACAGAAAACAATTACCATGAAAAGCACGTGAGCATTTGTACAGTTTGAACAAATTCTGTCAGATACAAGGCTACCTTCTTACTAGAAGCACTTTTAAAATTACACCATTATTCTGAACTTTGCCTCTCATGGCATAGCTATGTAGCAATACTGCATCAGTGTTACCAAACACTCTTAAAAAAAAAAAAAAAAATCTGTATTATGCTTGGCATTAAGCCAACTTCAGCCATAGTACAGATTTAGAGATGGTCACCAAGAGTCTTCTCAGATCAAAAACCTGCTAATCTCAATGTTTGTATTTTTTTTTTCCCAGAAATATAAAATCTATATAAAACTTTTAAAGAGCTCTTGTTTACAGTTTCATATAGGTAGTGATGCAACTTGCATTGCATGTGTACAGTAGAATATACAAATTATTATTAACTCACCCTCCTTCACTTTCTGCCTCCTCAGAGCTGGTAGTTTCTCTTGCACCAGAAGCTGCCTCTGCTTTTCTCCGTCTTGTTGCTCTGTGTGATGGGCTAACTCTCTGAATATCACCCTTTCCCTGAAGCTCATTTCGAACAAGCTCTTCAAGTTTTGGAATAGCTTCTTTCAGAAATTCCACCTCTCTCTTCAGTTCATCCACGCTTAGTAGCAGGCCATTCAATTTTTCTAGTATCTGCAGTTGCCTTCCATGTAAAACCATTACTGCTCCTTGCTCATTAGGAGCCTCATTTTGCAAGCCCACAGAATTAATTTTGTTACCTATATCTTGGAACGCACGTATATGCACAGCGCCAGGCTTTCGGATCTTGCGGTACCAAATCAGCACCAGGCTTAAACCAGCAGTCCCTGCCATTATGCCCAGTATTAGTCCTTTATTTTCGAAGGGAGACATTTCGGCACGCTCCTAGAATTGTGAGACAACAATAACAGAGTTTAGGATGTTTTCCCCTGCTCTACCCAAGCGACTTGCTCTGGTCAGAAATCGCAAAAGTGTAAGGCTGGAAGAGCTGCAGACACAAAGTTACACTTTTCGAAGGTTCTGCAATACAAGGCAGTAAAAACAAGACAGAAGTGGGTTTGGAGGTGTGAGGGGCGCCGGGAGGCGGGCAGGATCGCAGCCTTCACTCTTAACCGTCCCGGCATCCTGGATTTGTTTGTTTTAATGCGAGAAACTCACATAATCGGATTTTCCGCCACTGCAGAGGCGGAAACCCAGCTGTCAGGCCGGAGCGCCGCCCGGAGGGGCGTCTCGCCGGTCCCCCAGCCCCACCGCGCCGAGGGGCTGCCGGAGCNCCCCGGGGCGGCGATACCCGGATCGAGGGGGCCGGGCCTCGGCCGCACCGCCGGCCCGGCCGCCCGGGTGAGGCGCGCTGCCCGCTGGAGGAGGGATTCCCGCAGCGCTGGGGAATCCCGGCGGTGCGTGCTGCTGCGGGACGCCGGCTGCACCTGCCACGGGCATGGCTCGAAATACGCCCTTCTAGAGCAAATGTACCTCTTCATGTGTCTGTCCTCAGTCTGGTGGCCGCTGGATTTCACAGATTTAACCTTTTGCTAGTTCTAGGCCACAGAGAAACTGTGTTTCCACTGCATTGGTGGAGACCTGAAGCTGCAAAATCACGGAGAAACTCCGCCCAGTTGCCAGGAAGACGGGCAGTCCCGACACAAAACCTTCACTGTAATTTACATCATCTAAGAGCCCGAAGCTGATTTCACCGAAGTCCATTATAATTGCCCAAAGTCATGGAGGAACTTACCATAGAATCATAGAATGGTTTGGGTTGGAAGGGGACCCTAAATATTATCCAGTTCCAGTCCTCCTGCAGGGACACCTTCCACTAGAAGAGTTGATCAAAGCCTCATCCAACCCGGCCATAAACACTTTCAGAGTCGGGGCATCCACAGCTTCCCTGGGCAACCTGTTCCAGTACCTCACTACCCTCACAGTAAAGAATTTTTTACTAGTATCTAATCTAAATGTATTCTCTCTCAATCTGAATCCATTTTCCCTCATCCTGTCACTCCATGCTCTTGTAAATGGTATTGCCCCATCTTTCCTGTAAGTTCCCTTCAGGTACTGGAAGGCCACAATTAGGTCACAACAAAGCCTTCTCTTTTCCAGGCTGAACAATCCCAGTTCTCCCAGCATTTTTCATAGGAGAGATGCTCCATCCCTCTGATCAACTTGGTGTTCCTCGTATGGACTTGTTCCAACAGATTGATGTCCTGTGCTGGGGACCCCAGAGCTGAATGCAGCACTGCAGGTGGAGTCCCACCACAGCAGAGTAGAGGAGCAGAACTTGGATTTAACAGTGTGGGAGGTATTGCTCCTGTGCCCCATATGAGATCACTTTTATTGGTGACTTTCACAACACCCTCCTTTGCCCTTTATGACAAATAGACAAATGACAAATCTGGCTCCTTGAATGGAGGAAGGATCATCACACATAACCTGCTCTGACCATTTGTCTTTCTGAAGGCTTGTGGAGGGCCTGTGCACAACATTCTGCCAGAATTTACGAGCATAAAACTCATGTTTTTCTGAGGGCTTAAGGAAACCATCATGGAAACCACTGTGTCTGCACAATGAAAGATATTCTTCAACACCTGAAATCGTTCTCATCCATATCAATCAGTAACAAAGGAACACAATTCTTAAAAAACACATTGATGACCTTTAAAAAGTGAGCAGATTGCTGTTCAAAACAAAAAAAGTACCTAAAACAGGTACCAAGATCTCAAGAATTTTCAGTCTTAATGCAAATTAGCAATTGTAAATCAGTCTAATGTCTATTTATCTCCAAAGAATTTAGTTTAAAACAACTACAGCTCTAAACTAATTCTTCATTAAGAACCTGAGGATAAAATTAGCCTTGTGAGACCAAACTACAATCTGAGACAAAGGTAGAAATTTGTTAGAATGAAAAAATGAAATATTTTACAGGTTTCCCAGTTACAACACAACAACAATAAAATGTATAATCTGTTCAAATGCTTGTGATTTGATATTTTTAAACCAAGGATCAAAATCTCTTCAATCTTATGGAAACTTTACTAAACTCAAATTATTTTAACAGATTTCACTATAAGTAATGGTTTTAAGATACACAGTCCCTCAGTGTTTTAAAATGGAACAAGAAAACATAAATCTCCGTATGCTGGTAGCGTTTCAAGTGATCAGGAATAGTAATATAAATGTGTTGGACAACTTTTAATTTTTGCTTCCTTTTTTTTCAGTATAGTCTGCCAAAATCTTTCTATAAACCAATTACAACAGGAAAGCATTTTTAAAAGAGAATTGGAGGGCAAACATAGCACAGAGATGAAACAAAACACTATGGATGCAAAAAGGTAAGTGAGTATATTCAAAGATTCTCCAAAGTGACTGTCTCAGGCTGCAGGCCTTAGACAAGAGGACCTGTTTTCAAAAACAATGGCCCAGGAAAACTACCGTCTACAGCTGTCTGAATATGTAGCAACTACAAAAATCAGGTCACCTGTCTGGTCCCAAACTCCTTGATAGCTTTTTACCTGTGGCTATTTTACCCAGGCAGTGCAGCATGCAAGCACAGAAGTTATTGCATGTATGTAGAAACTTGCTGGAACACAGCAGCTTTCCAAGCTGGGGAACAAAACATCAATTTACCTAGATCTGACATAATTCAATTGGCCTAAATATGACATCTGTTCTAAAAAACTGAAATAATTGTTTTTAGAAAAGTACTGTTCTTCTGCATGTGAATTCTTCCTAGCTCAAAAGAAACTTTGTACCTGAAGTCCTAAAACACAATTCCTGACAACCACCTGTTATAAAATGGTTAGCCCCAAATATTTTTAGTGTATTTTCAGCCTTATTTTTTAAGAACATGAAGTTTATGCCCCCAGGTTGTCCATATGTTGTCCTTCTGACAAGCCATACCATGACACTTTTTCCACCCAATAGCTCCTGAACACGGAGCTTAATTTTATCCAATTGTGACAAACGAAATATGTCAAGATCATAGAATTGTAGAACCATAGAGTGGTTTGGACTGGAAGGCATCTTCATAATCATCAAATTCCAACTGTCTTGTGATGAGCAGGGACACCTTTCACTAGAACAGGTTGTTCAGGCTGCATCCAACATGGCCTTGAACACTTCCAGGGACAGGGCATCCACAGCTTCTCTGGGTACCGTTCCAGTGCCTCATCATCTTCTGAGTAAAGAATTTCTTCCTAACATCTAATCTAAATCTCTCCTCTTTTAATCTAAACCTACTTGTCCTATCATTATTGGCCCAAGTAAAAAGCCACATTCCCTCTTTTTTATAGACTCTTTGAAGAATTGAAAGGCCACTCCAAGTAGTTTCAAGAAGGTCAGCAGCTTTGGGGTGGCAAGACCTTGTGAACATCCTGCCTCCCTCCACCCTTGGCCCCAGGCAGATAGATGTACAGGAATGAGCTTAGCACACAAGTGCTGCAACACTGACACAACTGCATAGGGCACCAGCCTTCTTACCATCCTACTTTTGTAAAACCAGGACAGGCAGTTTAGTGGTCTTTTGGGAAATTTACAACTTGGACAGTATTTTTGTGTCATATTAGAAAAGTTAGCTTATTACTGAGTGATTGTATTCAATGCATCAGAGAACCATTACATAGTGAGTAATTAATGTATGCTGTTTCCAGGCAAGGTGTAGCATAATCTACTGGTGATTTCATTTCTGTATGGAAGACATTTGTATTTTACAATATTCATCATTTTCTTTAGCTGTAATTCTTCTGTCCATTTTCTTTTGTGATATGCTGTTCTTTCTGAAATGCCCCTCCCTCCCCCACCCCCAACGAGAGATTAATCTACTGCTTGTAGTAGATACAGAAACTTTTAATGAGGTAGTATCAGTTCATACTTATTACTTCAGCAGTTATCTTGTAGGCGTAAAGTCAAATATTGTTAATATGTCACCAAATATTGTGAAAGCTTAAATACCTTTGACCAGACTTGCAACCAGCCTGCCAGAAATCCTGTCTGAATGTCAGAACAGTCAGAAATCACTGTTCTGTCAAGTTTGGTTGAATTCTTCTGAATTTTTTGCTATAAAAATGAAGAAAATTATATCAAAGGGAAGCATTCACTGTCAGACTTGTCAGTATTCTCTGCTGCTCTTGACCTCAACAATTGTCCAGTGCCCCTAATGAAAAATTAATCAGTTGAAGTTAAAAGGAGATGGGTAATGGCACACTGATCTTTTCTGTTTTCTTGAAGTAAAGATATAGTGCTTAGCACAGCTCCCTGGGGAGATAGGCTTGTCTCTGCCTTTATGTCTCTGCGTGTGCAAATGTATCTGTACCTCTCCCTCCTCCCCAGTGTTTTTGAATCTTTGGCCAATCTCAGTCAAATTCAGCAGAGAAACTCTAACAAATTTACTTGAGCTAGTTGATCTTTTAAGAACAAATCCTGTAATTAGAGTCACTGTTATGAGGAAGATTGCTTACCCCTTGGTGCACAACTGAGAATTCACATAGGAGAAAAGCATTTTGCAAGGACAGGAAAGGCTGAAGCAGAGCTCATGTTTTATCAGATGTGAACAAAAAGAACTACAAGTTATAACCTGATAGAAAACCTGGCTTCATTAGTTCAACTTCACTCACAACCATCTGTTTATTTATTTATTGTGTTGATAGGATCCAGTTCTGCAATTTCAGCTGAGTACAAATGGTCACTGATGGCATGGCACTTCAAACAGAAAAAGAAAAAAAAGTGTACATACTGTTCCTGCTTCTTTGTGTCTTCAGGAATCTCAAGGACATTATCAAAATATGTTTATACAAGCTCTGTTAATTTTTTTAGGCCAAGGTACATGATTCAGTTTCCTTGATGTAAGAGATGAGAGTTGGGAACCCAAAAGAGTTTGCATATGTTGTGTTGACAACAATAGAAAAAATAAGCAAGGTTACATCTGATGTAATTCCACAGCACTGCCTGATTTCTTCACAAAGAGAAATTGTCCTTGGAGTGCCTGGGTAAGAATAGGAAAAATATATGAATGGTCATAAAAAGGAAAAGGATACGTGTGTATAAATGTATATTTTACATGTATATGTATATGCTCCTTGGGAGTCAAAAATCAAAGAGAGTCAAACTCATTATAAATATGTGTGTGTGTGTGTACACACCGTATTCCATATCACCCACTGTATTTTCTTTTACTGAATGAAAATTGTCCTTCTTTTCAACTTCCCTATAAATATGCTATGCAGAATGCCCCTTCCTGAACTCCAGTAAATATTGATTAATGGCCCTAGGATGTCTGCAATTTTACATTAAAAAATCATCCTCCAGGTGATGTGGTCTGGTCTTCCATCATTTCTGCCCCTCTTCTCTGCTACCTCTTGTGAACTTACAATTTCTGATTTGAAGTTTCCATCTAGGCCACTGAGGCTATGTGTACATTAGCAAGCAGTGGGGGCTGAGAGGAGTGGGTCTCTGGGCCAAACAGCTGGTGCTGATATCATGACATTTGTGCTGTGCCTTGGGTCAACTTTTGCCAACTCCAGCCTAATCACAGGGGCTGTTTGCCCATTTGTGGCTGCAGCCAGGTGTTCCATGCCTGGTACATGGTGAAGCAAAGCTTGCCAAGCTGGGACAGTTGGGAGATTTGCCTCCGAGGTGCACACCTGACCCAACCCAAATCATTACTCTATACATACATATTTACACTAGGAGGGTTTGATGTGGGTTACACAATCATTCAGGGCAGAGTGAATACAGGGGGGAGTTCAATTCCTGCAGGCAATTGCTGAGTGCTGGCAAAGGGGTTCCTCCTTCATCAGGGGATCACTTTTGAACAATGAAAATTGATAAGTGCAGCTACAAGCATGAGGAAAAGTGGTGAAACCAGGTGAGTTAAGGGGAAGCATAAAGAAACACCTAACCACTTAAAAGAGTTCTGCTATATACGATAACAAGATTATTAGTGTATGCAATGTACCCACACATCTACACTCACACTAATATATTTATGTACACAGCATTTTAGTTTTGCAGATCGTTTCAAGACTCCAGATGTGCCTTTTCATAAGAAAATAGGTCTGTTAAAGTAAAATGTAAATGTAGATTTTATTCTTTTAATTGGTATTTGCAGCCCATCCTGGTGTTTAAGAAACTTTCCCTGTGATTCTGAGCTGCAGGTTCCTAAAGAGTAAATAAACCAGGTGGCCTTTCTGAATTTCGGTGAGATGGGCTCACAAGGCCTATGCTCATTCATAGTTGCAGTGCTGCTATCTTGTGGGAAAAAAGGCAGCAACAACTGCAACGCTTGCAAAAGTTGATATTATGAATCATTGTCAAGAATTGTAGTGATGGGCTTTTAAATGTTTGCATGTTTTTTTCTAGTTTAGAAAAACTGTGTTGGTGTGATTAATCCAGAAGGTCATATGGGGAACCATTATTCAATGTGGTCTAGATTGCAATTTGGGCTCTCTTCAGTGTGGTCCAGAATTTTGTACTGCACTTTAGCAGAAGCAACAAAACCCCTCCCAGGACATTCTGGAGTATAAGCAGTACTGCTGTCCCTGAAAGCAATGAAACTGTTTCTTCTATTGCCACTTCTTAGAGACACTATTTAAAACTACTGCATGGCTGTGCAATATGTAATTTCAAAAATCCATATCTAATGAAAAGATAGAAAAGCATCTTGGGAAGCATTACACTATTTCTATGAAACAGACAGGATTTTGGCCAGAGTAGTTGTTTTAGAAGCATTTTCACTGGCACATGCTTTGATAGTCAAACTGACATACCAGGACTTTTTTTTTCTGAGAACAACAGAGTAAAATTCCAGTGCTAAAAAGAAAATGTACCAACAACTGAAACATGTTTTTATTTGGTTTGTTTTCCAGTTTTCAAAAGCACATGGAAATACAGATTTGGGTGTCAACAGGCACATAGGATATTTGACAGACTTCTATTGCATACTGTTACAATCCACTTTACCAAGCTACTAATCAGCTTTCCAAGATCATATGTTATCATATAAGAAATATTTTATATTTTACTCAATAGTCTTGGATTGTGAAAGCAGGAATTAAGCAACCAAAATGCCTAAAAGAGTCAAATAGAGCCCTGCCCTTCCAAAGGGCAAGAAAATAATTTCCAAAAGTATTATGGTATATATGATATATACCAAAATATGGTGTATCTTCCAGTTGTGAAACAATCCTTTTTTGACATTCCTATTTTTTGTTAAAAAGCTTTTTTTTAAATTTAAAACACTTTTAAAGGAGTCTGTAGATCTGTATTCCTCACAAAATGACAAGTCCTACTGAGCAAGAAGTTTGAAATATGCATAAAATCTAGCACTAAACCCTGGACAAGTCTGATACTCATCAAGAGTTACTCTAAAGAGCCAACAGCATGTGAGGCAATCAAATGATGTAGATAAGATATCCATTTCACTATTTTGCATCAGATCCTGATTCCAAAATACAGAAGGATGCTAAAAAATGTGCTTATTTTTAAACTTGCTCAGCATTATCCCAAATGAGGGTGCAAACAGAATTTGCAAATGTGCGAAACAGGAAATCTATTTCATCTCCGGGTACTGTCTACTGATTTGTGTTGGGCTGCAAACTACTGTTGAGCAATAACATTTAAACATTTCTTGATATTTTCACTGAAAACAATATCATGCCAGTGTCGTGATGCAATTACGCCTTGGAACTGCTTTTGCTGGCTTGCAAGTGGGAGTTTGGAGGGCAAGATGGGGCTATGCACATCGAGCAGGAAGGTCAGGGCACCAGCCAGGTACTGGCAACGCATGGATCAAGTGGCTCCCCATAACCAGCCTCGGCTCCCTCCCATTAGCAGAGCTTTTGCAGGGCTGGTTTGAGGCACACGTGCCCCACAGGATTTCCCCGAGGCTACACACCTGTTGTCCTGGGGACCACACCTGCCTCACGGCCACCCTGCACCGCCGTTTGCCAGCGGCAACAGCCACCTCCTGCCAAGGGGTGCTGCCACCGGGGCTCGGGGCGGGGCTGCTGCGATCACACTGGGGGAGGCAGGGAGAAGGGGGAGGCAGGGAAAAGGGATACCCGTGTCAAAGCACACACCTGGCACAAAAGCAAATCGCTCCGTGCCAGCCATGGGCAGGAACAGCCTGGAGACGTGAGCAGTCAGAGGAGCCGGGTTACAGAACGGCCGGGCAGCGGAGCGTGAGAAGCAGCATCGCTGCCTGGTTTCAGAGCGGCCATGAGGGGACGGGTCCTCCCGGGACAACAGGGGATAGGCGCCACACCGTGTACTGCGCCGTATATGGTGTGCGTACTTCTGGGGCAGGAGGGACGCGGAGCCCACCATGTTCCCACGCCTCTGCCCGCACAGCACAGGCTCTCGGAGACGCCCAGCAGCCAGACGGGACACTGTCCCTGGGTGATTGCCGCTCCCGGGCGCCCTCAGACGCGGCCGCGCCCAGCGACACCACCGGGTGGCGCCCGAGCGCCGCGGCCGCCAGGGCGGGCCGCTCTCCCGCCTTCGCTCCCTGTCGCTCCCTGTCGCTCTCCCAGAGCCCGGCAGCGCCCCTGGAAACGAGCCCGTAGGAAACGTCCTAAAGCACACCCATCCCCGGCGTTCCTCACTCGACCCGGTGCTTCGCGGGTGCATTTGGAGAGATCAGATGGCAGCGGCGTGCCACGGCTTCCTGCTGCCATCCAAAGCAGTACTTTTACAGCCCTCTTTGCGCTGAATCCAGTGCTCATTAGATCGCTCAGCTCACTGCCTTGGCTGAGAAAACCGCGGTTTTGTTGTCACTGTTCTGTCAGGTTGCTGGGTTGAATCAGCTCAAGGCAAAGCCCTTTGTGAGAAAAAAGGCAGGAGCACGTGGCCAGGAGCTGAAGGAGAAAAGTGACTGATTTGAAGTGATGAAGGAGAAAAGCGATGAGCCCATCTTATGGAAGTGCATCGCTAATTGCAATTGTAGGAGGAAGGGTACAAGAGATACAAATTGAGAAAGGAAAGCCAACACCTTGTATCCTGTACCTGTACCAGAGGCAGACTATCAGATATCTCAGCACGAGTTAAAAGAGCAGCATATATTTGTAGTATATGCTCTTATTTCTAGTGTATATCTGAGTAACAGTGCATTGTCATGGTGTGGTTCTACGTTCTCCCTTAATAAGAAAAATTCAGCTCAGTGTTCTGTCCTTTGAGTCTTAAATTTAAAAACAAACAAACAAACAAACAAACAAAACCCCAACAAAACAAAACAAACCACACCAAAAACAACAACAAAAACAAAATCAAAAAGCAACACAAACTCAAACAAACAAAAAAAACAAAAACAAAAACAAAACAAAACAAAAAAACCAAAACAAAAAAACAAACGAAACAAAACCAAAAAAAAAAAAAGAAAGATCCATGGAAGCAGTAGAACAGATGCTCAGAAGTAGAATAACCACAAATGAAAAGTAAAGGTAGAAGCAAAGAAAGTGGAGAAAGTCTCTCTAAAATTTTAAATGCCAAGAGAGCTTGTCTCTGCAACAAAGGTGGTCATGACCTAGATTCCTACTCCTGAATTTACATGTGTCACCAGGGTACATAGCTATAGGTTTTCTGTAACTCCTCCAGGGAGAAAGGCCCCTTGAAAAGAGAACAAATCTTCAAGTTCAGTGTCAGTAGTTATCCAGCTGCTTCAGGCTGTATGTAGACTTCAGTCTTGCCCTTTATGTGCCTAGGGTATACTGACCTCTGCCACTTGCAAGACATCCTTGTCATGGAAATTATTTGAGGCATGTATTGGATTGCGTTATATGGGAGGCCAGCCCATGTGATCCTCATTATCTCTTTGGTCATAAAAAGGGTGACTTTATTTACAACCTTTGGCAAAATGTCCTGCAATCTATTTTGAAACAGGAGGATGAGCAGAATATCACGAAGCTGTGGTGACTTTCCTGCTTATCTTGGCTGCCTTCTCCTCAAGAGTTGTACTGAACAGCAGTCTGGTGCAGCAAACAAGCTTGGTCGCTATTTATAAACAAACATGGGTTTCTCAATGCATTTTTTCTTATCTGCATCTTTTCTCTTTTTTTAATACTTTAATTGCTCTGAGGCAATGGCCATCTTTATCTGTGATGGTTTTAAGACCACAATCATTGTTCAACAGTAATGCATAATAAAAATTAGTTAAACTGAGCTAGAAGACAGAATCATTATAGGCACTCTAGTTTACCAGTTGAGTTACTACTTAGCTTCTGCTTGCTATTTACTTTGTAATACCTACTTCTAAATACCATGAGAAGATGAAAAACTTAGTGCACTAAGTAGATATTTTCATCAAGTTTCATCATAATATTCATCATGTTTCACTTTCTAATAGATGGAAAAGGGTAGCCCATGGAGAGTTATTATTTAAGAAAATAACATGATAATTGATTTTTTTGTGTAAGCTGAGCCAGCCAGTCATAGTAATGCTTTCAAAATATTACTCATAAGGAACACTCTCCTGATTCATTTGAAGAGCCCAGCTTCAGCTGTAATAGTTTTGGCAGCAGGAATTTTGGTAGCTCTGTATACTTCAGATAGAGGCCATTGTTCAGCATGGCTATAAATGCATTTCAGATAGGCAAGGTACCAAATCCAAGTTATTAAACAGTTTACTATTTTTAATATTTTTTAAAAAGCAAATTCTTCTTTGTTCCAAAAACAAACAAACAAAAACCCAAACAAACAAACAAAACAAAACAAAAAACCCCTGAAGAATTTACATTCCTCTTACATTTAAAGAATATTGACCAGGACTAGGACTCTAAAAAGAAGCAGAACTTTTTATCAGAGGACTACAGTGCTGTACAAAGCCCTTTGAAGTCCCTGGCAAGGCACACACACTGTTTTGGCGGTCACACTAGAATGAATACGCATACGTAATTCTGGAGGGAACATCTGATGTTTCGGAAGTGCATTCGTGGTTGGGTTGTGGCAGCCAGGACTGCAGACCTGCTGTAATGCCAGGTCTCCCAAGGCCCTGCACCTTCCCTGTGTGAGACTCTCTGGGCGGTTTTGGCTTTCCCATTTGGAGCAGCAGTAGCAGCACGGAGCAGAGCTGGCTGGAAATTTCTGACACCAAATTTCTCCACTGGGAAAAAAAAACCCCAAACTGTATTTGACAGGTTTCTGAGCAGCACATAGGCTGTGAGAGAAGCCAGGCAGGATCCCAAGCTGCCTGCTGCCCCTACAGGCTCACTTGGCTTTCTCTATCGGCAGTTCACAAGATTTCTGGGCTTCTTGACAACTCAGTAGGGAAAGTGAGGGAGCCTGTGAGCCTAAGAGGTGGGAGTATGTTCAAGGTCACATTTCTACTTTGGATAGATTGTCTTTTATAAAAACGTGGGAGACAAATTCTGGTTCTCCAGGGCTCTTTGCTCCATTGAAGCAAAGAGCAGCCAGTCTCCTATTCCAGAGCACCTCAGGCAATGCCAACAGCCTAAAGAACATCCATCCTTCTCCAACTCAGAAGAAACAGCAGGGATAAGGTGATGTAAGGAAAAAGAGGCATCCTTTCTTCTTTTTCTGAGATGCACCAGCAGAGGGAACCCATAAAATTTTAATCATTCCATCAGCTACATGGGACTACTGCTGCTGTGCTTTTCCACTCCTGGCACATGATATTTTCCTGTGGGGATACAGTTAACGGGCATTTAACCTTCACCAAGGAGTGAGGGGAAGAAACACAGAGGGTAATTCATGGTTCTCAGTTACAGTTCTCTGCTGAGAAAAGCATTAGTGCACTCTGGCTGCTAGCTCAATGATGTTTGAAACTCTTCTTTAAAACTGCTAGGCATCTACAGGTTATTTTAGCAAGCAGTGAAATCCTCATCAGCCATTTGGCATGAATATTTTTAGGTTCTCTACCTGTTAGTGGCCCTTCTTCAATATAACCCTGAGCACGTATATTTCCTTTACCATTAATGCAACACAACAGATTAGCCAGACAACACAGGGTGACTCTGCTTCTCTGCAGCGCAGATTAGAAACTGCTCTACAGGGAATTTAACTTAAGCACAAGAACACCCAGTCTCACGTAGCCTTCAGAACAGCTCAAACCCCAGTCTTTGTTCAGGCCCTGACTAAACAAACGGAACAAGCATAAATCAAACTAACATCATGGCTTTGCTGAATTTATATCCCAAGTCTTGCTTAAGTAAACTATTCAAGAAAGTTAAAACTGGGCTTCAATTTTTGATTTGCTGTTTCAAATTAGATTCCTTACACCTGTGAATGAAGCCTATGACCATTTTTTCTTCTCATAACTTTAAGTTGTCTTCAGTTTATCACAGCCATCTGTAATTTATTTTCCCAGTTAGAGGTATTTGTAGGAGAAAATAGAGCAGTACAGCCTTTGTAAGACATCTGATCAAGAAGCGGACTTAAACTTGTCACAACTAAGTGATTTGACATAAAATAGTGAAAACCACATTACTCCTTCACTAGTTCTACTTTATTTTGTGAGAAGAGAGGTGAATATTTTTGTTGCTGTACACAGCAACAAAAGGTTGTACTTGTATTTTCTTCTTTATAAGCAAGTTTAAGCTTCTGGCTAAAGTCCAGCAGACATTTTTCTTTGTCCATTAAGGCAATCTCCTACACAGTTTACCAGGGGAGGATGAAATTCCTCAAGCTGTTGTATAAACATTCATCACTGAAATCATGCTCCTATTAACAAGAACAGCAGACAAAATTTAAGACAGTGTTACACTTGAGTGTGCTTTACGGATGGAGACTATACAATCAGGAGTGAACCAGCAAAGCCAAAGACCAAGTAAGCCAGTATGAAACAATTAAACAAGACAATTTTCCATTATAGAGAGTTTTGAGGTTCAGCGAAAGTAGAAAAACCTGGTTCTGTCACCCCAAACATAAGAAAAATAAATATTTAGATGCCAAAGGAAACAGTCTGAGAAAGGATCTTTTTTGCTCTTCTGAAAATCCTTGGTTCTTCCCTGTAGCAGTACTTCACAGAGACAACCTACAAGTAATTCAAAGCCACACAGCCTGTATTTTCTTCTGGATGAACATTTTGAGAATTCTATGGAATGTTCCCATTGTTCCTCTGTCTTTATATTGCTCAAGTTCATTCCTGCTGAATAAAGTCTCTAGAGACGACAGCTGACATGAGGGTCCTGTTGAGACCATGACATGCAGTGGGCAGCATTGATTGTAACTTAGTATTTCAGCATGGGACAGAAAACAGGCAGTGTTGACAGCAGTGCCTCCAAGCTGCTGTTTAGGGAGACTTTTTATCAGTTCACATTCCTGTCTTCCTTTTCAGCCGCAATTTACCCTCTTCTCTGCCAGTCTCCCTAATTAGTGCAGAGGATTTGTTTGTGTATAGCCGTAATAAATCGTAATCACCTTCAATATAGCCCTTCCCCAGGCTCTGACCTTTTGCTCTTCGGCCAGGTCCATGCCAAGTTCTGGGTGGGAGGATTGGGCAAGGATTTCCTATGTACTGCCATCACCAACAACAGGGAACCCAGACTTCCCTTCCTCATTTAGGCCTCTGCTAAAGGCTACCACCATTAATTAATTATTTCCTTTATGAAAGCATTTTACAAAATTAGATAAGGCTAAAGCCAGAAAGTGACCTGAACAAATGCAGAACTTCTCAAGCACTTTAAAAGGAAATGAAAACTTCTCAGGGTCTTGCATTTTGTGACGAAACCTATCCAACTCCATGAAAGGGACATTGTTCCAGAAAAATAATAATTCTTAGGAGACTCTGGAAAGGTTTCTTCAAATGCTGATGGCAAGAGACCAATGAAGTGGGATTTTCTGGACATACTGTGGGCATATCAATACCAGCCTCTCTACTGCTGCAGGCTGCATCTGGTTTTCAAAGAGTTACATCTTTTGCAGCATTGCTTACAGGTTTCTGGTGTAGGAGTCTAGTGAATCTGGGAGCCCCATCAGGCTGTAACTTATGCAGAAGGCTGCACCAAATCCTGGCAAGCTCAGGCCTCTGGAATTTAGCAGTGCAAGAGAAGGAAACATGCCAAACCATCTACCTGAACTGCTATTCCCTCAACACATTCCTCTGTGGTGTTTCTTGGCTGGCTGCTTGATCCCTCAGCTCTAGAACTGAAAAAACTCTGGTGCCTGCAGTTATATTTCTCACAGTCCTTTACATAGCATATGTGGCAAAAGTACCCTAGAATACTATAAATGTTCTATTTTCCAAAACAAACAAACAAACAAAAAAAAGCCCCTGAAAAGTAATTGTCTTTTCCTAATATCATTATTTCTTTTTAGTTAATAGTCAACAGTAGCAGATGGATGCTCATGAATTAAGACACAAATATGTGAAAACCAGATGCACATCTTCAGATATTTAGGTTTCCAATTTAGTTTTGAGTAAGATATTGCAAAATTGAGACTTTGGATAGGTTGACTTTTAAGACATTCATAATTAGAGAAAGGTTTTTAGACCAATACTACAAATCTAAACCCACAAATTTGTCCTGTTCTGTCATAACTACACACAATTCTTTCTTCATTGTGGATGATTTGGTCAAAATCCCATCAACTGCATACCCTCCTCTCCTCCCCAGAGGATCTCTATTTATATGGCTGTTTAAAGCAGATACACAACTGGTGTGAAATTCTGGTCCTAAAAAAACAGAGAAGCTAAGCACAGGAAAAGATCCAACATACAACTAGCAAAGTATTATAGAGCTTACTTAATTGATGTTTCCACAGTTTACATATGTAGATGACAACAATCTCTGCTACAGAGAGGAAGGAGGTTTCCATGTTTCTGTGTTTGTCACAAGAAAATGGAGTGGGTTAGATGGAAATTAAAGTCATTCATGTCAGCCAATCTGAAAAGGGCAGACCCATCATTTCCAGGGCAGATTTCCTGGAAATGATGGAACTAATAGTTACGTAAATCATGGAGTATTTCAGATTCAAAGTGTGTGAAATTGTTGCACATTTATAATTCTTGTGGTGACTGCCATAAATAAACATGGAAGGTTGTTTCCAACAGGGGTAATGTTTAGCAATGAATATTTCTTAGCTGTATGGTAGCTACATAGTGAACAGCATGTTTCAACAGGGTAGCAGTCTCAGCATATTGGTTGATGTGCACCGCATGCTGCTGTACCTATTGCACACACCATACAAGCATCTGCTCAGCAGGGAGAGACAGGAATTTGGAAGCAGTTTTGCCCTGTATATTTGTGAGCTCTTTCTGTTTGTGTTGATGAGATAAAATAAAGCAAGGATTCCTATTACTGTTCAGGCAAGTTTGCCGCTGGTAACTTCTGCTACACCACAGATTTATGTCAAGATAGTCTTATGTATATAAAATTAAGTTCTTGGTTGTTCTTTTCCATAAAGTAGTCCTTCCAAATGTCCTGTGCCTAAATGACCATAATGTCATAATATTTGAGTCACAGTTCCCTATAATTCATGGATGTAGCAGAGTACTTAGATTCATGTCAGACTGAAAAGAGTCCTTTCAGTGCCTTCAGCAAGCTCTGGATCTGACCTTGGCTTGCTTAGCACATTGTTCTGGGAAGTCATTTACTCTCCTAGACTTCACCCTCTCTTCATTTTGGAAGGCTTATTAATTTATAGGTCTTTAGAATCTCAACTATTGCCTTAGATTTTGGAGTTTTTTGTTTGTTTTAGATCTTGGCATTGGAATATGAGTTCTTCATAGACTAAGATGACCCTCATGTTTATAGGCCTCTGGAGAAAATGGAATCACAAGTCTTCAATAAAATTTAATCAGCATTTTAAATAACTCACATATATGAGAATTTAGCTAAACACAGAAAATACCCTGGTGTTCCACCCCACAGGGTCTTATCGTGGTCAGTTTGGCTTCTGTACTACAAAAACATCCTCAGTTCTTCAAATATGCCAATAAACTTCCCCTGAGAGGCAGACTTCAGCAAATAAAGCCCTCCCCTCGCTCTACATAACCAACATTTTCTTGATAGACTTCAGATGAAAGAGTCAAAAATTTCTGCACTGAACTAACAAGCTGCTGGAGGAGCTTAAACTGCTGTAAGCATGGGATAGCAGAGCAGTTTAAACCAGAAAGATAGGATTCGGGACAAGGTGATATCACAGCCCCGCATCCAACAGGAAAACACTCAAACTCTGGAGTCCTTCTGGCAGCCAAGCAGTTCTGTGCTAACATGGATGTCACAGGGGAGTTTTTTAATAGACTTGCTATACTGAGCCAAACGGAGGTCTTCAGAGAGCTACAGGAGAAGTGGAATATGCACATCTGGGAACCAAACCAAAGCGACTCTGATACTTTAATTGCACAAGGTTTTCACTTGCTATCACCTATAGAGGAGCTTGTACAGTGTTTTAATTATTTTTAAAGGTTAACATTGATTCTCCAGGCAATTGAATTATACATGGATATATACAGAACAAAAGGCTTAATTAATGGATATCAGATGATAACATCAATAGCCAGAATAAAAAGAAATATTGGTCCCTATAGTAACATACTATTTTTCTTTGAATAAAAGTAAGCTAGAGAAAGCAGTATGTTACTAGCCCCTCTTTCTTAGTTGGTAAAAAGGAGATTGAATACATCCAAAGTGTAATGATGTTCAGATGGGATACTGGGAAACAGAACTGGTCAGGAATGAGCAATTAGTTTGAAGGAAGGAAACAAAAAAAATGAGGTTAGAAACATAGAGAACATTTTTAAAACTGCATTTGTTTTCTCTTAAAAAATAACCTTGAGAAAAAGATATTTTCTTTTTTAAGGCAACTTATTTGGAATTGCCTAATACAGCAATAGCTCAGTCTAAGAACAGCAGAGATTAAATTCCCAACAAAGGTGTAATAGCAAATGCATAACTGCAATTAGATGCTAAAAAGTATAAATACTTTACAATAACAACAAACTAATTAATGTTTTAGGAGAAGGAGAGCTCTGGTGACCCTCTCAAGGCTCAGAGAACTTCTGAGGTAAAGCTACGCTGTGCCCAGCAATCTCTCCTTTCCCCTCATATGCTGTGCTGGCCATTACACAAGTCACAATCTGCCATCATTTCGTGTTCATAAATCATCAAAAATTATTTGAAAATAACATTAACTTCTCATTTGGTTTAGAACTGAAAAAAAAATGCAGATATGTTTGCTACTCATCTCCAGAGAAGATGATTTGAGGGATTAGTGAGCATATGGCCAAAGGCATTTTGCTTTCAAATATAAATTCTTTTATTCAGTCTTTGAATGCCCTAACCAACCTAAGTCTTAATCTAATTCTACAAAAATTTCTAATTCTAAATAAAATCCAAGGGATGTCTGTACAACTTGTCAATGGTCATTGCATTTACAAAGTTGTTGAATGCTGGAAGACCTCAGAATCTGTGCTATTCTGCATTTTTTGGTAGGGCCTGTACTCTGGGTCCCTGGACTTGCTGAATGTGTGTGTACCCAAACCAAAGCATCACACTATCGTGTGGTCTACAAATTCAGAACAGAAAAATACAATGCACAGTTTCTTCTGGTGCTGGCTTTTACAAACCAGAGCCAAAGACTGCCACAGTGATGAGAAATATGGGTCAGGAAATTCATCCAGAGTTGGATATTTGAGGGCTAGCTGGAGTCTGAATGTGCTCCATGCTACTACTGCATAAGCACTGGGGGAGCTCACACTCAGTGGAGGGCAGCAGCAGAGCTCCATAAATCTGTCTTTAAAGGTTGTGCTGGGATACAGCTGCCTGGGCTTGTGGCAAGGTCTTCCTTGCAGAAATCACAAAGACTTTTAGCAGTGTGGGTTTTTTTACTAACAGAACAATTTCTCTTTCAGTCATGCAGAAAAATTTCAGTTTCCTACTCTGTATTTAGCAAATCATGGGAGGATCAAGCCCCAGAGGGGCTGAGGCACCCACCTGCCACTTCAGTTACCTGAATTCAGCCCTCAAATCTCCAAGAGGCTTTTCCAACACATCTGCCTGAGGAGGCACTGGAGCTGTCTGCCTGCCTAAATTACTGCCTCTCAGCATGTCATAACTACTGAAGTGTGGGTATGTCCATGCTGTTACATGTTTAAGCCCTTCCTAAACAAGCCATTAGCAGATCTACATTGCCTGCAGGTCTGCTTCTCTAGGCAGTTTCTGTTCATGCTGTCACGGGGTCTGACACACAGTGTTCCTGGCAGAGGTGTTTCCTCATGATTCATCTAACAAGTGAAACCTGTGAAAGTCATGAGAATCTGCCCCTGCCTTTCCCAAAAGGGACATTTATGTAGAATAAATAATAAGACTACCTTCTTCTCATGAAAAGGGGCTGACTCGGTTTTAGGACCTCTGCTGAGGAAAAGGCACACACTGATGAATATTGAGAGGTAAATGCATCCAGCCAACAGATTTAGGTCCTCCCTGGCCCAGAGTCTTGCTCTGTCCCCCAGCACGTTCCACTGACTTCACAATCAGCATTTCAGATTCCAGAAGACCCACAGGACTCCATACAGAATGTCTGACAAGATATTCATGTACTAGCTGGGAGCAGTGGATCCCCTCTGCTGTTAGGGCAGGACATTAAAGAAAATGTGGTCATGGAGAGCTGGGGGAGCACAGAGCACCCCTGAGAGCCTGAGTTAGAAATCTGAAATGCATGCTTTGCAAGAGACAGGCTCCTTCCTGAAACATTGGAATAAAGACCTCCTCAGCAAAGGATTGCATTTAATGCAGTTGCTTTCCTAAGGCTGTGGTGCATGCACCATAATAAGGTTATGCAGCCTTTTGTGTGTACATGTGTATGACAGTTCCCTCACTGCACAGTGGCTGAGCCTTAAAAAAGGTCTATTGCAATTCCTTTAACCAAGGTGAAGTTATAAAAGTGTTAATAGAAAATTTCCCTGCAGTATTTTTCCCAGGCAGCAACAGACAGAGATAGCATATCACAAATTTTCTATCTTGAAAGAAAATATTCCTCCCTTTCCAAATCAAAGTTAGGACTTTCTTTCCCCCTCCTTTATCTTCTTTAGGAACAGGCTCATGCAAAGAAGTTTGTGAGATATTTGGATTTTGGAGGCTCGTTTGGGCCCATTATGGGGCCTGAGAGGAGTGTTTCTTAAGCATCTCATCAAGCTTGTCAAGCTTTTGGTATGTGGGTGAGTTTCTTGTCCATTCTGGGTTTCTAGCATATTGCCTAAAAAGATGATGTTTTCTTTTTTAATGTTCTGTGTGATGTGTGATGTGAGTGTGCACAGCACTCATGACTAAACTGCAAATCAGGTGCCCTCAGGTACTTGTTTGTGCAAATACTGAGGGCATTCACACCTGGAGAATATTTTTCATACTGAAGACAGATGCATGTTTCTGGAAAAACTGGCCATTTATCTTTTCCAAACTATTGATAATATGCATCAAAAGGTTTTAACCTATGTTCACTGAGTCACTGTCCCACAAATTACTTGTAGGTTAATATATGTACTGTCCATACAGTCTTAGGGCTTTCTGGATGGAAGGAACCCTGGCCTAGCCCATGGATGTTATATGACTTGATGTGTTTGTGATGTTGTGTTAACCTTCAAAGAAACTGGACTAAAACCTTGGAACTATTTTCATTACAGCCTTCACCTGGACTGACATCACAGTCACACATAATAAACAAGATCCCTGTCCACAAAACCCTTTCAGGCTGTATGTTTTAATAAAGTTTTGAGTTTATGCACTACTTTTGGTGAAAATTTACTTTGAAAAAATTACACCATAAGTGCCTTTTTGTTTGTGGGTTTCTCCTTCCCTTGATCATATATAATTTCGTTCTGTTTTTTTTTTTACTAATTTTGCCAAAACTAACTTGTGCATACTTTGGTTTCCTTTACTCCCAGGTTTCTACTTCTAACATGAGATTTTTATAGGTTTTTAAATATACTCAAGAATAAACGTCTCAAGTTTTCAAAGCCAGAGTAATTTGCTTTAGTGAGATGGTGTATTGCACCTGTATCAGCTTAGTGGCAAAAACATCTGTCAGGAATTTTTCATTAAAGTTTTTTCATTTGATTTTCATTCAGACATCAGAATGAGAGCCTAACCAAGAACTTAAAAGACCAATTAAGCTTTAAATAGTTTCACTAATAATACTGAGAAAAAATGGACTGCATAAAGGATTTGCTTGCTGTGCACTTGGCCAGTGTGAGTGCTTGACCATTATTACCATAATCCTCCATACTTGTGATCAACAAAAAAATTGAGTGTCAGAAGTTTTATCTGAATCAGGCATGGGTTCAAACAATGACCTGAAGAAAAATGTGCCACTTTATTAAAGCTGTAGATCTGGCTCATATGTCTGAGAATCATAATTTACCAGCATTTTAAATCACAGACATATTTGGTGATACATGCTGATATCCTCATGTGCTCTGAGGATGAACCATGTGCAGTATTTTGTGTGCTCAGAGATACTGCTCACCCTACTTAATATTTCTATTCATGACCTAAGCATGGTTTCATGTAGGCAAAACTTTTGTGGTTTCTCCTGTTGCTCTCATTTTAGCAGAGATAAGTCCCTTTAACACACAAATGAAATTAAATCAGCTTAATTACATTCTATTTACCCAGTCTGACTGAGCTCTTTGCCTAATGAAATGATTTGACATGTAGGCAGGGTTATCCATTCTGAACTTCTTATTTCTCCCTACATGCTGCTCTGCCAAATCTTTTACTTGTATTGGGAAGGCAAAACCAGATGACAGAGACTACATTGGTGAGAGAAACTCAGGAACAGGGTCTGCATTTGACAGCTTAAATGAGCTGATGGCAGTGGACACCTGAAGTTACCTTCTGATGCCAGTTAAAGGCGTGTCTGTTGACTGCAGTTGGGGCATTTGCAGGGAAGATGCAGATCTATAAAATGTGCTCACAGACTCAGGCTCCTGGCACAGCAGTGAAGTAATTCCTTCATCCTGACCATGAGCAAATCAAGCGCACGTGTCTCCCTGATGGAGTAATATAGCTATAGGCACAGCTTGCTGCTAAAGCTGCAAATACCTTGGTCTCTGGTGGAGTGGTATCTCACTCCTTTATTTAAGCTACCACATGGGAAGGTCATGCAGGCTGGTTAGTCTGTTTTCTCCATACTTCCATGGTGCTGTTTTCTGGCACAAGAACCCAAAAAAGACAAGGGAAAGGGATATGCTTCAGCCCATCCTTCTGCCATCCTTATGCCGGGTAGTACATTCCAAAGAGCTGCTTGAGGAGTATCAAAGCAGTTTTGCCATGGTTGGTAGGAAGTGGATAATCAGCTAGAGCCAATTGGGAGGAAAAGTGAGAGAAGCAGGTGATGACCGGAGCTGAATGAGAAATCCTTCATGCCAGACCCGTGCCTGTCCCCAAGCAGCTTAGCATCCATTTGGACTGGACACAGCCCTGTATTAATTCAGGAGAACTAAGAAGGCTGAGGCACACAGTAGGAGTCAGCCAAATCTCTACAGCTACTGTGCCAGCACATAAACTCTCTCCAAAAAGCCTGCTGAGACTCCACCTGCACTTCTTTCCCTCATTCCAGAACCCATGATTTTCCTCACCCACTGCCTCCTGGTTCAGCTATCTGTAGTGTCTGGTGGAGGAAGCCTCAGAGTGCTCCTTCAACTGCTTAGTCCCCTCTTACATCAGCTGTCCAGTCACCTGTACCTCCAGAACACTGTTCAGCAGCATCTCCTTGCTTTTTGGTACCTTCAGAAATGAGGCAGTCAGAGGTGCTCTACAAAATATTCCCCTTCTTGTCTTTCACTTTGAACTGACAATAATTTATCTTCAGCCTGTTATTATTGTGGTGGTTTTTTTATTTAATTTTACACCATCACAAAGTAGTTAACGTTAGGCAGGAACTCTCATGATCATGAAGGTAAACCTCTTCCCCCGACTTTCTCAAAGCAGAGTCAGCTTAAGTAGGTTGTTCAGTCAGCTTTTGAATACCACCAAGGATGGAGACTCCACAATCAGTCTGAAAAACCTGTGCTAGTGTATGATCACCCCTAAAGTAATATTGTTTTCTTATGTTTAAATGGAATTTCTTGTATTTTAGTGTCTGCCCATTGTCTCTTGTCTTTTCAATGGGTACCACCACAGTGCCTGCTTATGGCCTAAGTATCTTAGGATCCCAATTTCCTTTTTCAGTATTTCCTAAATTTCTTGTTGTCTCATTTCTTCAGCATGTCAAAGTCTCCCAGAACAACACCAAATCCATCTGGTGCATCAGCCACTCCTGCTGGTATTGTACAAACTTGCTGACAGTGCAGTCTGCCTCGTTATCTAGGTCATTAATGAAGAACAATCACATGTTTCAAATGCTGCTAGCTTTTATCCACTGGAAGCTCATTTTCTCCTTTGAATATTTTATTTATGAATATCCTATTTATGAATATCCTATTTCTAGAAAGTAAATCCAAATGATTCTTCATTTACTTTTGTGTTTCAGGTGCAAAATAAAGCCACGGAATTTTTGAGTTAATCATATACCAATCAAATTTGTCACAAAATGTTTCCAGGAAATTAGTCTTGTTTTCAGGATGAACCTCATGGAAAAACATCTAGAGGAACACTTGGACTTATTTTTGACAAAAGTTTCTCCACAGAAACAGTCTGTTTTCTAAAGAGGTTTTTGTGGCTAAGACGCAGAACACACATATGAAAAAAGAATAGAGACTACATTAAAGGATACTCCCTNTATATATATATATATATATATGTATTTAAAAAGTGAAAAAAAAAAATATTTTTCCTTTCTACTCAGCATGGCCACAGTCTAGCTCTGGTGATTGCTGAGTACTGTACATGTTTTCATGCTAAATACCTTCACTCTGTTGATGCAAATGTGTGCAAAAGACAAGAGACAGATCTGAGCTGAGGTAGTTACGGTTTCATATGCAGACAGACTTAAAATTAACTTCCAGTGTAAGATAGAACAGCAGCTAGAGTTTGCACCAAGAGCTCCCATCCTCTTACCTACCAGGAAACAATGCCCAAAATGTCTCTGAGAATGTTGATTTTCATTTCTGTCCTGCCACAAGTATCTCTTTTTTGTCCTGTGTTTTGTCATACTTGTTATCGTTCTCAATCCCGAGTGAGAATGGGGCAAAACATAACTCTTGTTTGTTCCTTTTTCATGTTCCCAGGCTGTGTTCCTGTTTGATTAGTGGTGTTTCCTTTTTCCTGTACTTTGTTTATTACTATAACACATTTCCTGTTTATTGGTTTTTAGTAACCAGACAAAAATAATGTTGTTTAGAACTCTGTCTTGGAAGTCCTGGAGGTTCAATGACACACAGCATTTGAATCTTACAGGCATTCCCAATATCTCAGCTTCCTCCTCTTCTCCATTTCTCCCTCACACTTCCCAATTCTGCTCCCTTTGTCATCACACACCCCATCTTTGCTTTTCACTCACCCCATAACCCTTCGCTCACCCCATCTTATTTCTGCCAGGGGAAACCTAAGTATTTGGCAAGAAGGAGGGAAAGAACCACAAGAATGGGCCATGGTGGAGCCAGTGTAAACATAAGCTGCACAGTAGCAAACCCTCTCACTCCAGCAGCACTGGTAAGAGAAGCAAAGTTGGACACTGCGTTCCAGCGGCAGGACATGTGCAGGGAAAGCCAAACAACTTGGTGAAACAGATCATTGCTGGGCATCCACCAAAAGTTGGATTAAAAATTCTAGTTCTAATTAAACCAGAAGTACTGCCTTTGCTTCCTCATGGTTTGAGGTCATTTAGGGTTTGCAATTTCAAACTTCTTGCTATCATAATGAAGACTTGCTTTTAAATTACTATTTCCTTTTTAAACAAAAGCTCACATTCACAGGTATTAGCCTAACAGCATCTACAGCTTTAAAAAGGCAGGACAATATAGATGCTGCCCCAAATACCAGACAACCCCACAAGTAGAGTGCCCAGACTGCTTTTGGCACAGTGGGATGCCACTGTTGATCCTGTGCCTCCAATTGCCATAAATTTGCTAAAAATTAGGAAGCAAGACTTAGTTTCTTCAAGTAGCAGGTTCTTCATTTGCCAGTCACACCAGCACCCCCCAAATGTACAAAGGCAGAGAAACTGAAGATCTTTAGGCCTGACACAGACATTTCTTACAAATATTCAGGGCACAGTTGCCTTAATAATTAATGTAAATGTACAGATTGCACCTCCATACTGCACCTGCCACCTGGCAGACCAGCACATCATAGGAAAATAAATTAATGTCTTCAGGCCTCACATAAAGGTTATTCCTTCCATCCACAGACAGTTACACCAAGGACTGCAAAGCCAGAGACCAGCAAGTTGTGGCTTTCTGTCATTAGGAGCCTTTTGGTGACCATTGACAAGTTGCTGATTGCTACTGCTCTTATGGCCTTGGGCACCATAGGCAGCTTCCCACTGCTGCAGAGTCCTAGAGGGTTACATCCACTATACCCTGCCACTCCTCTTTCACTCCAGGCTTCAACCGGGCAGCAGAGTCCTGCCTGGTCTGGAGATTGTAATGAAGGATTTTGCAGCCTGGAGGTTAGAACTGGAAACTAGCATAATGTCTAGCAGTGAAACTGATATTTCATTGCAAGAAATGAGATCTCATAACCAGAAGGCTTAGTTTTTAAAGTGATGTCAGGAGCATGATTTTCATTTTTAATGGCTGTAAAAATTGTTTTTCTTCTTGCTAACCACTTACAGTCTATATAAAGAAACCCATTAGCAGTTGAGAGCATATAGAAAGAATTATGTCTGTCCAAAAGGTGAAGAAGTTGCCCTGAAGACAGAATTAAGATCAGATGGGACAGGGAAGGACCATACTAAGGAAAAGACTAACCCTTCTATGAGAGCTTTTGTTATTCAAACATTCAAGGAAACACTTCAAAGGGCTTGGGGAAGCTAACTGCTTGGAACCAAAGCATGCCAAACTCCTTTTTGGGTGTAAGTCACACCCTAGTGACAAAAAAATATTTCTTAATTAAAAACCTGATTCCAGCATATGGAGTTTTACAGTGACAAAAACCAGCTGCAGCATGTAATGTCATGTAACAATTCCTCCAGCTAAAGTAACTGAAGGTGCTGGAAGGTTTTCAATACCATTGTCAAGCTTTTGTACTTGCAAGTCACCTAAATTAGCAACTTCAGTCACTTTTCTAAAGAAGTTTTCTGTTAATGTGCTTATTCACTAAGATAATGATGCTAACTATTTAGGTGCCTAATTACAAACGGAAGTTTCCAACTTGAGGTGAAAAATGTTGCCCTAAGTTCCTTGACAGAGTTTACAGTCAAGCACTGAAAGAAGAGTGACTGCAATCCAGAGCAATGCATTCCTATCTCTTGACTGGATATTTGAGAATACAATAAAAAAATTAAATTGTAGGGTAATAAATTCTTGCCTTGTGTTTTCATTTTCATAAGCATTCTTGTCTTGAGTGTTTTCACAGGCATTGATTTCCCTCAGGTAAAAATATATGCACCAGAGTCACATTTACATTTTTGTTGAAGTGTTGCCACGCTCTATTTTCCAATAAGTTTTTATACCTTGGCTTAATGATATGTAGTTTGTAGCAAGTTTTATGCTTCAAAGGAAACACATAAAATTCTGTTTATTATCACATTCTTTATTTGTCACTGAGTTCAGTTTGTCCCACCATGGCACTGAATAGCCATTTGCTAACAACTTAGAAGATAATCACCAGTTTCATCTCCAAGACTTAAAATAGTTCAGGGTGGTGCTTGTGAGTTTTTGCATACACATGCATACCCTTTCCCTGCCCCTAAACAAGCCACAGTTAACCACAGACAAATCTCCACATATCTAAATACTATTTGTCCTTGCACAACAGCGGGAATATGTCCTGAGTCACCCCAGCATGCTTATTCCTTTTTTTTCTGGAACCATACAATTAGCATCTGTTTTTAGTACTTAGCGTTGGGACTGAAGGGGACACAGAGAAGTCCCTGTTGTTAGCTGTTGCTATGCACTAGTTGGTAGTAGTGTGTAAAATTTCTGCTGCCAGCAGAAAGAACTACAGGGTTCACTCTTCCAAATACATTCCCACATTTTTTACCTATTAGCCTCCTTTTCCCTCAGCAGAAATAAGCCTTTTGGAGACAGAGAGTTAGGAGCCCCAGAAGAAGGCAAAGCAGTGCTCTGTCTATAAGCCGTGGATCACGGAGAACAGAGAAGGTTTAACAAGACACAATATTTGTATGTTTTATCCCTTCACAGTTAGATACTACAAAATCAGGCCTTGGGTTCACCCAAGAAGAAAGGAACCCATCACCTCTACCTGCACAGAGGGAACAGCATCACAGAAATATTTGGTTTTATTTCTTAGAAGTTTTCTCTCCATTTCCACTTGTAATGCATCTGAGCATCACTGCAGGCAGGGTCCTACAAGCACTTTGAGCTCATAAGGTTTTGCTATAGTTTACAGGGCTGCACGAAAGACATGAATGAGAATGAGGAGAAAAGCATCATCCTAGGAAACAGACATATATCAACCCATTTTAAGGTCAATAACTTGATGCTATCTGCAAGGGACTCAAAAATAAGATACAACTCTGACATTGAATCTAATTATCACCTAAAACTCAAGTCTGTTCAGGTTAATTATGAATTGCAAAATTCAGATTAAAGAACTCCTACCACCATTTGCTGTTTTCCAGCTAGGTTCTTTGAACAAGTATGGCTCAGGTGGCTGAGGCAATTGTGCACATCATTTCTTTACCAAATCAAGCCCATTATGTAAATGTTCCAGTGTGGAGACACAGACAGAAACACTCTGCAATCCAATGAGCCCCAGCTCAGTGAGAGGTTCTTTCTGAGAGAGGAGGGCAGTGAGTTATGCCCAGAAGTAAGGTATGCATACAGTGTGGCTGTGAAAGGGAAGAAACAGTAGCAGACTGGGGACCATGGTTCCAGACATCAGCATTTCTGCCTTGGAACTGACAGGTCCTGGAGTACAAGCTGGATTTATAGATTGGTAAAGACCTGGCTGAAATCTGTAGGCCAGTTTGCATACTTAGAATGGGACATAATCTTATGATTCTGCAATGCGTGCTAAAGAACAGGAAGGATTAATCTTAAAAAGTACCACATCTTTCCCTTCATGACATCCAATACAATACTTCTCAACTATGCAACCACTAGGACCTAAACAATGTACCAGTGGCAGATGAGTTTACATTTTTTTCTACTCTTCCAGTCACCTATAGGAGGAAGTGTTTGTGTATTTGACTACATATCCTTTTTGAGAGGATAAGCTATTTGCTGTCAAACTACATTAGCAGTTAGATAAGATGGCATGGTCCACAATTCTCTGAACATTTGACCACGGAAACAGTGAAACATTAATTCTTAAGTCTGTCACTTTGGGCCTACTGGGGTTGTCTCAGCCATATGTGCAAATTCACATGGACTAGTCTGCTGCATGCCTTGTGACAGGAGAAACATAATCACAGACCCTGAACTTCTCATCCCTATTGCTGTGTGAAAATAGGAGAAATCAGGGTCATTTTCTATTCCTTGAGTGGACTCCCTCCATACAGGTTGCTGTGACTTTCATTGAAAACATGTTGTGTGATTATACCATGTCAACAAGAAAGATACTGCCTGTAAATTTTATGACCCACAGTTAAATTACAGGTGTAACTTGTTCCAGTTTGCTGCTGAATTCCAAAGAAGTGGAATCAGAAACTGCATGTGGGAGACTAGTCAGATCCCACTCTGGAATATATTGTGTGTCCAGGATTTTACACTTGCCATGCGGTTTGCTGCTAGGCTTTAGGATTTCACTGTTTTGGATTTGATACCAGCCTCAGGGTCTGATACTGCACTCTGTTGTAGGGTCCAGTCATGTGGACATTAGTAGGACTCTGCAGTTTATCCAATGCATTCAATGCAAATTTTTCCAACCAGTAGTGCAAGACTGAAATGGAGCTGAACAGGAGTA
>VZTR01014213.1:162285-199797 GCA_013400775.1 Chaetops frenatus | reverse complement strand
AGTCTCTTACTCTAAGCTAGATTTTGTGTGCACGCATATCCTGCATATAGGCCACCCACCCATGACACATGGATTTTGGAAGAGTGTTATTCTACCCCTTATACATAGAACTGGCTTTCCCTGTACTAGAAAAACATTTATTTTAAAAATTGAATCAACCCTGAGTAAAACATGGGTTTCAGTTACAGGAAGAATAGGTTCATGAACTCCAGCTAGATTTCTGAACCCTGCCATCTTAAAAAAAATAAAAATCGCCTGTCTGCTAAACTCTTAGGCTCCAGGAAACTTGCCTTTCTCTGGATCACCATGCAAGCTACCCAGTAAGGGGTTTCAAATTATACGAGGCAAAATAGCTACTGATACTAACCCTTAACCAATACAAAAGAAACAAAATTTTTTAAAAGGGAAATGGTTACCCTGATAGGTCCAGGTAATAGAGTTACAGCATTCTTCTGCACCAAGGCAGAAGTCGTTCTAAGCATGGTATCCAAAATATATGGTATTCTAGAGAACTATTAATGCTAACTTGGGACATGTTGAAGTCTTGCAAAGAGGAATTAAGAAAGCTCTTCCATTCTTTTTGTTCCTTTGAAATCCCTTACAGTCAAGATTTGTAGTCCCAATGCAGTTACCCCTCCTTCATTCCCCATAAGTAACAGGTCATGCCAACTAATGCAACCTGTTGGCCACTGCTGAACCTCTGCAGCAGCTGTGGCATGGTGTGAACTCATGGGATGCTTGGGGAAGACACCAGCAACTTCAAGAGCCACTGGTGGTCCTGCAGGGCAAACAATGTTAACAAAATATTCTCCAGATAAGCAAGTGGGTATCTTCCTCCTGGGTATCTGACCTTCACAGTATTCCTTTCCATACCATTGTTTGCAGGTGCAGCTCATGTTTTCCCTACTGAGTGAGGCTATTTCTGTGACATGCTCTTGCTTCTATATGCCTGCATGGCAGTTTTCAGATTGGGGCAGTCATTGATTCATAAGAATTTAGTTCATAGATGTATTTTACCTCTGCTGAAGGTTTTGCAGCTTTCTGAAGACCCATGTCTACATTCCCAAGTGCTATTAAACATTGTATGGCTTAAGTTTCAATATAAACCAAAAGTAAACATAATTTCAATCTCCGATGACTTTTATATTATTGCAGCCTCACAAATTCAAAGCCTCAAATGACTTGAACTCTGGCTTCAAGTCTACAAAAATGAAAAGATAGAGTTAATAACTCTGATTTTAATTTAATGCAATCTCAGGATTGCACCTGAGAATAAGAGAGAATAAGAAATCTTGCCCACTACATATGGAACTTTCATTTATTGTAAAGGGGGTTTTTTTAGCTTTGCCCCAAACCCTGACATACAACTTTTGACAAATTCACTTCTTCCACCTCTTACCTGCCCAGACATTCAGGGCATACATAGCTTGACAACACATTGGTTTGACTTGGGCATGAGCAAGCAATTGTCCAGCTGGACAAATATCCAAGAATGTCCGGCCCTTTCAGTATAATTTGTGCCTATGAACTCAAACTGCAGCTGTGAATTCAGCAGCTGTGGCTTCCCTGCATAGTGAGACCCATCTCCTGTGTATATAGAGGGTCCTCAGGAGGTCTGCCACGTTCAAGAACAAGGCTGTTCTGTTTGTTGTGGATGTTTACGTGACTAGATATATTCTGCTGAAATGTACTTGAAAAATATCCATGGCATGTGCTTCATCCCAACCACTCATTCCCTTTCCTTGACCTGCCCTTTGTGGAGAGCATGGAATGTTAAACATTTCTTGTTGGTCTGCCCAGCCTCTGCTTTATTTACAGTTACTCTCCCATTCTCTTCTGCTGGGGCACCTTTTAGGATATTTTCTTTCCTGCTCAATGTAATGGAGTGCTGGTAGGGCCAGATTCTTCGGCAGTAAGGAAGTGGACCTTGGCCATTAAGGCTGGAGCCTGCCCCCACTGAAGTTGCATGCAGAGCCAGAAGTAAGAAATAGCAAAGAAATTAAGGACTAAATAATGCTTTGTGGCTTGCTGACCCACACATCCTTTTTTCTGCTGCTCTAAGAAGTATTTTTAAAACAGTAGGTAAAAATCACTTCTGCTACAACATTTCTTCTGAATGTAAACAAATTTTGGGCTTCTGAAACCTACCATTTCAGTAGTCACAGAGTCACCTCTGTTGCATTTAGCAGAGAATACATAGTAAAGAACAAACCTTACAGCAGAATAGCCAAAAGCCTACACTTTCAGTCAAACTAGCTTATAGATTTTATTTTTAAATATTATAATGAATCTAAATGGCTTGGAAACACATAACAGTCAGCCAGGTTTATTCCAGTTTCAGCAAGACCATTCAGAAGCTACCTTAAAATAAAATAAAGCAAAATAAAACTCTGGGCCACTATTTCTTATCAATTTTCTCTGTAGATAATCTTGTAGATTTGTGAGACAGGTAAAGAACCAGGTGGAAGCTTTTGGACAGGAAACAGGACAATGTCCACCACTGAGAAATTCCCAGTTAAATAGGAATTTGACTCTTGCCACAGACTTCAGCTGTTGCCTCAGAATTTAGCTACTTTGAAAGCTGTGTCACCTTACGTCACCTCTTTGCGAGTTGACATTCATATTTGTCACTCATATTTGTAATGCCAGAGCTGCCATACACGTTAACTCCAGTTACAAATGCTATGTATTTTAAAAGCAGCTACCATCTTTTCTTCTTCTGAGTTATCCTTTGTATTAAGAAAAAGGGAAAGAGAAAAGCTGTTTGCAGTAATGATGTTCCAATAGAACAGCAATTTTGAAGGGGAATCCATAGAAAAGTGTGGAGAAGCTTACAAAACTTTTTAAAAGCACTTTTCTCAATGAAAATTGTGTTAGATGTGAGCTCCAGTAAGTCCACCACGATGGTTTCTCCTATCAAATGTACAAGATTAAAAATGTTGGCACTCTATGGGTTGTAGTTACATCTGAATTGCATTTGAAAATTCATACTCAAGCCTACAACATTGTTAATAGACAGCTGATAGTGGATTAGGTTGTTATCCTTATTTATTTTTAATAGAGACAGCTTGCAGATCAAAGCCCTCCTGCTGGAAGTAAATAAGCAACTAACATAGGAGCAGGGGTAGAAATGGCCCTCACTTTGTCTCTGCTGTGTTGAAATTAAGTTCTTTAAATATTAAGAAGCCTCCAGCCTAGCCCCTTCTCTGTATTAAATGTTCTGTGGGCTAATGACTTTACAGTAGATCAAAAATTACTTTTTCAAAGTAAGACCCTGGCCCTAATTTTGAAAAGTGTGTAGAAAGTACAAATGCCTCTGAATGACCTGATTTACAGAATGTGTTGAAAATACTAACATGCAACTTTCCAGCCACAACCAGGAGACTAATTCAACACCTCTGTAAGTACAGTGTTTGGCTGTGGAATTCAAGATCCAGCTCAAGACCTAAGACTTACAATTATGTTTACTAGCTTGGTAATATGGATGAAAAAGAGGCAACATATGCCAGTGTCACAGTAGCTTAGTATGTTCAGATCTGAAATACTGCCTGTCTGCCTCGAGTGGTCATGAGGTTTAGATCCAGCTGGCAACAGCCTGCTGAGCTCTGGCCTAAGCCTGAACACAGCAAGTCTATAGCTAAAATCCTAACCAAGCCTTGCTGTGTTTCTTGGTGATAACAGGGACGTTTGCCTGCAGTGAGAGACGCAAAGCAGATTCATAGGTTCCTCATCCTTTCATCTACAAAGCAGGATAAGAAGGATCTTGGCAATAGCAAAGGGCTGCACAGTTAATTCATTCATGCGTGCCAGAGGAAAGTCTGAAGGGAAGGAAAAAAATGTCTGAAAGATCTGCCCCCAAAATATGTGTCGTCATATATTTTATTGCCGCTGAAGAGGCAATTAACAACATTTCTTACTAATAAAGCTATCAGTCATGATCTCAACAACCTGATGAAAATATTCTTTGGGGACATCTGAAAATAACATTGATTCCAAGTGTTTATCGGGGGAGATGGTAGGAATTCCATGCAAAGCCTATGCTCAAAGTACTCAGATTCCTTGTGATTTCTCATCTTCCTGGAGGTAAGCTCATAAGAGAAAAAGTGCGTGTCAGCTTCTGTGTTGTTGCACAAGCATACTGTAAGATGATCAGAGAGGTGTACTCACTAAATGCCAAGTAGTTTATTTCAGGAAAGGCTCTCCCCTGCATGGGGGTATATGAGGCAATGGGGAGGTTGCAGGGCAGCAGCATCCATTACATGAGTAAGGCACAAGAGCAGCCCCAGCACCGCTTCCTTTCCAGTGCTAACGTGAACACAGAAGAGGGGCAATAACCAAGTAGGTTATGGAAGCAACCTAGGATGTTGGAACTGGGAACTTAAGTTCCCGCTGTGCTTCTATGGTGACCTGGGATAAATCATTCAGCCATTTTACATATTGGTTCCAAACTGACCCCAAGTGCACAGTATTCACTGTGTGTCCAAACCTTGAGAGGATTGTGGTGTCTGGATGAGTGCTGTGTACTCATCACGGCTAGTGCTGGAAGTCAAGATAATTCCACCTCCACGTTTAAAAGAGTGTGCAAATGAGTTAGGAGCACAAAGGCAGACCTAATGGGGGAGCAGGAAAACAGAGTTGCATGGTAATACAGAAAGCAATGCTGAGTGGAGAAAAGCAAAGTCACTCACTGTCCACCTCAGGCGTGAGGAGGTCTCCATGGCACGGTCACTGTCCTCAGACTAGGACTGGGGTCTTTTATGCAGCAGGTTTATGCAGCATGACAATGTCTTTTGAACAAACAGCCAAGAGGGAAAGAGCAACTTCAAGATGGATATGGTAATGATAGAGGATAGAGATTTAATTGGCATTATCATGTGTTATGACTCTCACTCCTCCTGTTGTCCATGCTGAGAGCCAGGAATAAGACTGTTTTCAATTGCACAGCTGATGAAAGAAACTAAAATAAGAATTGGAGGGTGGAGGAGAAAAATCCAGACAGACTCAATTCTCCTCACTCCTGTCTAAATCAGGAAACAGGCTTGTATGAAAGGGGGAACCCTGCTGTTTATATCATGGTCTCTCTCTTTTTATCATCTGCAGACTGAAGTTTTGGAAGCCAGTGATTAGGTAGCCTTCATGACAAGAATGGGGCAGTCACCTTAGCTGAAAGCAAATATAGCTTTTGCAGCTGATTTGATAACAAGCCTTGGAAAAGGACCTTGAGTTACAAATATGAATGACAAGGTATCCATATAATCAACATGAAAGTCACATTATAATTACAGCATTAAACAAGAAAAAAAATTTAAAGAAATAAAGCAAAACAAACCTATAACCCTGGTTTTATATTTGTTTGATAAACAGTTCTTGAAATGCAATCTGTCTCTTCTGTACTAAGAGTTTGTACCCTAATTGAAAGGCCACATGCGAAGCAGTCATTGTGAAATTCAAGATATGCAACCTTGTTTATAGAATGATACAATTCTGATAAGCCACTTCCATGTCACCACATGCCTTTGAGCTAATAGTTTTGCAGTATTTGCCTTAATAACTACCTTCAACAGTACTGTGTACTGTTATTATTCTTTTTCTCCCAATAGCAACAAACTGTATGAATACACAAATTTCTAGTTCAACACTTACCCCTAAGAGCCCACAAATCGTTCTTCAGACCTTTTATGGCTAAGTTTATCTGCTGGTGTAGGCTTCTAAGATATTTCCTTCCACTTTGTTTACTTGTACTGCTGCATTTGCACAAGCAACCTGTCATTCTGCATTATATAAACTTAAGCTTCACGGCAAAAATAGCAATACCTGTTCTTTGTCTTTGCAGAGCTGGCATTTTCCCTGGAACATTTGCAAAGACATTAATCCAAATATGAATGTACAAAGGAGGAGGTAAGGAGAGAACACATAAATCTCGTCCTTCCTTTAGGACTGATATGGGATTGGCCTCAAGAAAAAAGCTTATCTGAGCTACAGCTATCCACACCAGGGAAGAATCAAACTGATTTACTTTTAACTGGTTTTGCTTAGAGATTTCTATTAATTTGCAGGTAAAATATAGCAAATCTTATATTTCACTTAAAAAGAAAAAGATTCACAAACCATTCAAAACTAAGAACAATATAAAAACTGCTGTAATTAAATGGAATGTAAATCAAACCCCTGTGGAGTGATTATAGAAACATTCTTGCCATTGTCATTTTGAGGTGAACTAGAACAAGGAATGTAAAATTCTGATCACTTTGTAACATTTGAAATTCAAAGACCAGTGACTGCTCTACAGCTGTTTCACATTAATTCGTTTCATTTTGTGATTAGTCATTCACAATTTCTTGTATGTGTTTTTGAATAATCAGGCACTAGGTAGATGTGAACAGTCTAGTGAGGTAATTCCTTCACAGTTCTATACACAGAACAGAGTCATACCTGTCTTCCTGTGCTTACTGAAATTAAAATACAAAAGAAAACAAAAATATTTTTCAAATAAAAATTTATAAAGGAAAGATGAAGTGATTAGATTTGTGCTTTTAGAGTTTCTCTAATCTTGTGCATCAGCCAGAGATTCATAGGCATGCACTCCAGGGAAGTGTGTTCTAAAGCTGTGGAAATATGCTGCAAATCATTCATAGAAAAATCAAGTTATTTAATCTGATCAGGGTACACAGTTCAATGTGCTTTTTTTCAGAGTTGACAGCTTCTTAATTGCTCTCAACTGTTTAAAACCACATCAGTAAGACAGAGCAAACATTCCCTTCTTGCCTCTCAGACCTTCACTTTTATTGTTTGCAAAGTATACAACTTTGTAAAATTTTAAAATATAAAATCTTAATAGCAGCCTATTGAAGGATAGACTTTTTGTTCACGGAATGGTGTTCCATCAAAAGGTGAAAGAAGAGCTGCCTCTGAAGAAGAAAATTTATTATTGAACACATTTGAACTTAATTTCCAACATTAACAGCCTTTGCCCTCCATAAACAGAATCAGGAGTTAATCAAAGAATTTCCAAGTTAAATTCTCAGTTTTCCACATCAATAAAAGAAATTCTTCCAAACCCACAATCTCCATATTTTCACTTTGCGTTGAAAGAGTGAAACTGGTAGCCAAACCTCAATATGCTACATATTCAACAGAATAGCATCCGTTACATGGGTAATAAATTGCCTGTGGAGGAAGAATTTTCCAGCTCAAATGAGCTTCCAACAGCAAAGCACAGGTGTTCCAGAACACTCCTTGGTTTAGATGTGGTGAGAGAATTTTACACATGATAAATCTTAATTATTACTTTAGAACAACTACCTAGTTTTCACTTCTGAATTACCCATTTGCATCACACCTCCCCATCTCTGTGTACACACTCTGAAATGCTGCTTTCATTTGCCATCATTGCCGGCCACCCAGGTGACAGAGCCTGCTCTGAGACACTGAGAGATACTGGGAAAGAGTGGGAGTGTTGTTGCCAGAACGAGCACCCGTGACTCATTCTCCAGAGCATGGCAGTGAGTTCAGATACCATCAAAATGAAATGCAAATCATTTTCCCTCTTTAGATATCTAAATCTACGGATCTCAGTATTTTCTCTGTGATATTAGCATCACAGCAAAATGAAGGAAGGTGTTTGCAGCTGCATCAGCCATTAGGAGGCAAGGACAGAAGACAGCCAGAAAGAACTGGTGGCCTGGCCTTCACGACATGCTAGAAAGCAAACTAACGTGGCCAGGATTCTTGGAGAGCTTTTTGTGTAGTTACTAGCATGTGCTAATATGCTGGAGTCTTGATTATTATTGTCACACGTGCTACTGAATTTTGCTGGCAAGGTAGACCTACCCATGTAGCGACAATACCTTTCTTTTCCTGCATAGACATACCAGGAACTATCATCACCAGAGCTAGAAGGAGAATTCAGGATTTTAATTTGAACATCTCAATCACATTCTTTAACTTTTTTGAGGTTTCCTGGCATTAACAGATGCCATAATGTTTGGAAAGAAATTTTTGCGGCACCTTGTTGCTGAGTTGGCATTTTAGGCTGGGTAATACTCTTAGTCATTTTTTTTTGCTGCAAGAAAATGAGCCTCTATCTGTACTTCTACTACCTTGGATTCCACATGTCTTGTCAAATTACCTTCAAATTCACACACTGGAATGATTCAGGTCTCCAAGGTGTAATAATAGCTCAGTAAAAAGCAAAAATTTGTTCAGATGACTGCCCTTTGAGTTCCCAGATCAGAAACAAAAATAGTTAAAATCAGCACTTTTTTAATGTACACAAATATATATTTAGTTTAAAGAGAAAATAAGTTCACGCTGCATGAAGTGTTTCAACGTGCAAGTTTGAAATGAACTTTTCCTCCTCTCCAGCACATCTGCAGTTCACCACATGCAGACACACAACGTACATTTTTGTTGAAACAGAAAAATGCTGTAAAGTAATATGACAGAAATTATAGCCACAAATAGCTTCTGTGGAGTCAGCTGAGCTCTTTGAAAATAGCCCTTCACCATATTTTCTTCTGGGCAAGTTCTGTTGTCTCCCACAAAGACGGCCATCAAATACCCCACAAACAAGTTGCTCTCGTCAGAAAGCCAGGCTCCTCTTTGATGTACCAGCCCTTCTCTGGGTAATCATAATCTGGTTTGACATGTTTTTTGATGAACATTTCACAGATAATTTTTTTTTGTTTTGCTGTTCCCTGGTTTATACCTCTTCCAAGACCTTGTGTGACTTCAAACCACCATTGGGTAGAACTAAATTTTTAACTGGATACTTGTGCATCGGCCCAGGGTAAGCCAAGCACCGCACTCTTTGCATGACTGCCATGCAAGGGAGAGGCAGGGGCTCACAAAATTTGATAATGTAGCTACAGACTTGATCAGCAGGAGAAGCAGCATTCATTGTTAGGCAGGTGGTATTACGCTCCAACCTTCAGTCTTGCATATTGAAACCATCAGTGGCTACATTGCACAGGACAACCTTCTACAGTACCCTTGCTTTTCTTCTCATAGTTCTTCTCTACTGCTGTTTCAGTGAGTCTAGCCACTCACAGCCTCTGAACAGGGGACAGACATTGCTGAAAGCTCTCATCTCCCACAACATCTCATTCTCTCAGCCTTTTCTTTAACAGAAATGCATTTTCTCTAGTTACTGCTGTGTGCACCACTGTGTAATCCCTGCCTTTACAGAGATGTGCCAAGCCAGTCTTCCTAATTGCTGGCACCAGGTGCACCATGCTGCTGAGGAAGCAAACAGAAAACATCCCTTTGAAGGACTGAATTGTGATTTTGCTTGTAAGAATCTTTGTCCAAAGGCACTTTCTAAAAGCAAAACTTTGAAAGAAAAGAGAGAAAGTCAGGGCATCTGCTTAGGATGCAGCAGATGACTGCTGCAGCAATGATGTGCCACATGATGATGCCTTTAAAGTAAAGAGCTGCTATCACAGCTGGAAGGTTTGCCTGTACCCTTCTAGTTCGCAGTATATGTGCAGCCCTCACACTTTATATAAGACTACTCCACCAGTGATATTCCTAGCAAAACTGCAACTGCTCAGGTTTCTTTGTTTCCTCTGCCAGCCTTTTAACTGGCTTTCAGCTCTCCAGTCTGCATTTGAAATGCATGGACCATATCAGAAGTCATTTTTTCAGATAAAATTAGGATATGCATAAAAGCAGCCAAAGGCTGACTATCTTCTCTTCACAATTTAAAAATAGTGTATTTCTGACTGAATTTTTGATCCATTACCATTTTTTTTACAAGGAGACTTTTGTTATTGGTTTGCAGATTGGCCATATACATGTTACCTTGGCTAATAGCCAGTCAAGAGCATATTTTATCCACCTATTCAGTAAGTTTTTAATTAAATGACCTCAGTATGCCCACTCTTTGAAGTTGAATCTATCCAACATCACTAAAACTTACTCACATGCTCTTACTTTGTTATTAAATTCTAGTGAATACCTATGAAAGTCTTTCATTCTTTATCCTTAGCAAGAATTGTAATTACCTTGCTATAACAAGCAGAATAATTAACAACTTAGTCTGCCAAAATTTGTTTACTTACCCATCCCAGCAGGGTAGCTTCTAGTATTATGCATATTTTCCAAGTTGTCTAGAAATTAAGAAATTTAAAAATGGTATTCTTGAAAATGCTCAGTCGAACCATGTAATTAACAAGAATTCAATTTTTTTTTTTTTTTGCTTCCTATTATTTAGATAGTACTTTTTTGAATAAGTACTTTTAGGCTTACCAGTAAAGTTTCAAACAATGCATACTTGTTTCATTGGGTTTTTTCCTAGGACAGTAATTTAACTTGATTTTAGTGCTGCATTGTTATACCTTTGAGACTTGAAGTTCTGATTCATAGCTAGTGAAGCATAGTCAAAAGCAAGGCAAAAAGCCAGTTTTTACAGGTAGCTAGGAAATAAAAGCAAATCAAAGCATTCTCTACGTTCAGCATTCTTTGAAATTACTTTGACCACTTGTTGTGATACACCAGTGCCAGTGAGCCCTAGCTTTACAGTGGATGGTGTGCTTGAATGCTTAAGCAAAATTTCAGATGAGTTGGTGGTTTTAAGCAAAGGTTTGAATGCTTCATGTAGGCCCACAGGCTCAGTTTACATAATTTTCCAATAATTCCCAGGTATCATCAGACCAAAACAGGCTCAAATACCCATTCTAGGAGTTACAAGTAGCATTTAAGTATAATAATGTCATTTCCACAAATGGATGATGCCTGTTGAATGTCTTCTCTGTTTCCACAAATATTGTCCTAAAAAGGTGAAATGATTGCAGGTGAGACAAAACTTCCATTAAGTAAATTATTTTATATTTCTATTGTGGATGCCATATGCAGAAGAGATATCATTGTGTATTCTGACTAAATTATCTATTACAGCACAGCTGCAGTGACTGTAAGAAACTCAATTTTCTTTGTGACTGAACAGTCCTCTGGAGTAAAATGATCAGTTCATTAAAATGTAAATAGGCAATGCTATTGAATATTCTTCAACTTCATAAAATCCCACTTGATATCAGTGTTAACTGAAGTGGGCATTATGTACACTTTTTGTTGACTCTCTGCTCCGTGCAGAATCACAGATGGTGTTTCTGTGGGCTCCTTTGCCTTGGAGTGGGAGCACATGGGAGTCTGTTGAAAGCTGAGATGCAGATCTTCAGACTAACAGAAGGATATTTTGCTGTGTTGAACAACAAATTTTCTGGTTAAAAGTCAATGAATACTAGTTTATTGAATTCAATCAAATAAAGATTATAGAATACTCTACAAGTAGTCCGGCCTTAACCCTTTACCCATCACTCGAAAGAGAAATTTCCAACTTTGCTTTCTTCCCAAAGGCAGTGTTTTTCATGCTCTCCCAACAGAACCTCCTCAACCACTCTGATTAATGTTGTTTACTAGAAAATTGTTTCAGATGCTCCTATATCCTATCTACAACAAAATGCAGCTATCACTAGGACATAGCTGTAATTACCCTGCCTCATCTAACAGTGCTCAGGTTCCTGGCAGCAAGACAGTGTAGCTGAATTACCCAGAAATTTGGACTTGGCTGGAAGTCTGCAAACAAGAGACTGGATGCTTGGTTCTTTGTGTTTTCTGTGGAGACTCATCCAGTATCTGATATTTAAACAAGGGTGGAAGAGATACAAAATACATCCACTAGAATAGTTACTTCTCTGCTACAATAATGTGATTTGCTTATGGAACTGTAGGACCCTACCCCTTTGTAGAATCTTTTTTCAGCATTCCCCATCCGTCTCTCCAGTGAGCACTTCAGCAATGGAAGTGCCTTTCACTAGAGCTGGTATATGTCACCACTGGCAGTACATGAATTCTCTGAAGGGGTGCATGAAGCAGACTGTGGACCAGGGTCTAAGACCTGCAACCTGCTTGTGAACCACAGCTAATTCCTTGTGGGTGCAGGTTGGGGCAGGAAGGCCAACACCTCCATGCAGGCATTACTGTAGGGCAGCTGAGGAGACTGTGGGCTGGCTGAGCCCGTGGCATGGACTGAGGACTGGATGGGAGTCCTTCCCCTTTTGCCTATACATCATCCAGGTGCACAGATGTCCCCATGCAAACCAAAGGTAGGAGTGTCAGCTCTGGGTTATTTATAAATACTCCTTGCCACAAGTTTTTAGCTTTATTAACAGGAAGTGACATTCCTTTCATTGTAGGTCTTGGATGAGTTTGTTGATATGCATGGAAAAATCCCATCCTTCACGTGTGCATGTGGGAGGCATGTTTTCCTTAATCTTATTCTGGGCTTTGCTACTTGCATATAGGACATATTACATGCTAGTACCAGCAAAAGATATGTATGATAAACACTAAATGGGAAGGGAATAGGAGCTAAAATCTTTTACTACCACAGGCCGTCTGCTCAGGTATTGACTCTCAGAATCTTTAAATCTATTTGATTATGCTCAGACCAAGGAATAGCACCTTCCTTTAATGTCATGTTTTGACTTGTCCCTGGAGGATGGAAGACAAGGTAGTTTGAAATAGCCCTTTGAACTGCACTTGAAGACCAAATTGTTACACTGACTGACACACTGAGTTGCAGCCCTTAAAAGATGTGATTATCATTACATCTGCAAGTCCTGGCCAAATTCCAGCTTTAGCACTCCAGCTGTGGGGTGTCTTTATTTTATGTTTTCACACAAAGTTCTAGGATTTGTTCTACCTCAGTTATAGATGCTACTAGGAGATTCTTTGGTGCACATTTCACTATCTGTCATCCAAGACAAACACTTATCAAGCCTTTCATTTCTTATAAATGGGAACAAGTAGTTTGTCTTTTGCCAGAAATGTGATGCTAGGAAATGTATTACAAAATCTACAAGCAATTCACTCACCCATATGTTCACCAAACACTTTTCAGCTCTATCTGGGCATCCTGGATCTGTCTTAAAGCCATCTGGAATTATATGTTGTCAACTTCTGATCTTCAGTTAAGTACAGTAGCAACTTTCTGAGCTTGTAGTTGCTAAAATGACTAAATTTGGAAACATGGTAGAACTGTGCTGCAACAGAGGAGCCTGTTGACTGTTTTAGAACCCCAAAAGCACACTCCAGTGTTTTCTTTTCAAAGAAGTATATAAATAATAAACAGTTTGATCTGTATCAATTCCAGAATAACTTCTGAGGGAAATTTTTCCATAATTTTAACTTTTTCTAAATCTGCCTTTGCCCATTTTTTATGAGTTGCCTTTTCAATGAACGTTACTGGCTCTTTTAATTTCTTTCTTTTTAATTTCTTTTAATCTCCCTAACCTTACTTGCATCCAGTCTTGCTTTATCCATGGTCTGTTCATCCACTACCATCTGTATTAAACTGCTGGCCACACATATGGCTATTTCTATCAATCAGAGCTACAGTCATTAACTTCCGAAGATGTCTCAGGTACTTGTATTTCCTTTGGAAACAACATCTTCCAAAAAGATTTACAAAGTTCACAAGCCTGTACATACATGTCATGAGCTTGCTGGATTCCCCAGCTACAGCCAATAAATGAGTTATCCTGTCTTTAGTAACTGTGGCATTTCTTGCCACAACAGCATAAGCAAGCACTGATGCTAAATGATATTTTGCTTAAATTTTGTTCTCATAAGGCCAAGCTGAAAACTTTGAAATACTTTTCAAAAGGCATTGCCGTCAAAAAAAGACACTGCAATGTTATGCTGCAATATATTCATTTTGTCAACATTTCACTGATGCTGCAATTAAATATAATGTTATTTAGCAAGTTTTTTAAGAAATAAGGGCTGTTTGTAGAAGGTTGTGCGTAGAAGCCTTTTATCAATGGATTTTTATTGGAATATATTTCTTTGATATCAAGTTCTGTGGTGAGGAGACTACACCTTTCTCTCTGTACTGCATCATTGAACTGTTATAAATCTGTGAAGATAGGGCTGTAGACAAACAAATGAACAAACTTAAACAGGATTAACAAGTATTTATCCAATTATGTCAGTAGCACATTGTGTTATATAATTTTTCTCCATTCCTTTTTCATATTCTTAAACACCAGGAAAACCTCATTACTGGCTATCTGGAACACCTTAAGCACGCTACATTTTGTCAATTAAATGAATACTGAAAATAGGCCATAAAAATTATTCAGCATACTGAATATATTTCAGGGCTCACTCAGTGGCTGTGCTTGAATTTGGGTTTACTCCACTGGCAGAAAAGGCATCAAACAGAGTGGAATGTTCCTACACTGTAGCAAATCAGGAAGTGCTTTTAATGAGTTGCACTAATTTACAAAGTCTGCAAGTTGTTCTCCAAATTTTGCTTTCCTTTTTGTTTTCATGTCAGAGTTTCTGAGGACAACAGAGACTCAATAAACCCAGCCCCAGATCTGTCTCACTGAGGGAGTATATAGAGCTTCTCTAGTCAGAGAGGTCCAAACTTATTTATCTGAAGTCTATTTCAAAAACTCATGCCTCCCTCTTAATCAGTTTTATATTTTAAAAAGAGTATTGCAAAATTTGAGAATAACAGTCCAAGTCTGTTCAGGAATGTCATTTTTAAGGCACAGATCTCAGGAAATACATCCTGTCTCAGCTTCCAAAAGCTCTTTTCTACATTAATATCTTAAATTTCCTGTAGCTTTTTTCCCTGCCCAGATAACCTCATCTTGTGTTTCCATTACCTCATGAGTTCTGTTTTAGTCTGACCTGTTTTACTCTGTCCCTGGCCCTCATTATGGTTTTTTTAGAGGACGTGTATGACCGTAAGCTCAATTACACAGCTTCTAAGTGGATGATTTGTACTATTTCTTATTAGAATCAAAACCTATTTAAGCACCAATTCAACCAGGCTAGTCTTTAGGTTTACTATGTATGGGCAGCCTCTTGGAAGATTTTAGCTGTTTTCTGTCTTCCTAACTCTCTCAAGGGCTGTAGGTAATGCAGTGCCCCAGTGGTGGATAGGGCAAGTACCAGTAGATGGTGCTGAAGAACACGCAGCATTGTTACCGAGCTTTGGGTGTTGCTTCCAGCAAGTGGCTGCTGGTGGTATACGCAGAAAAAAAGTAAGTATATGAAGAAAAAAAAAAAAGTATATGAAGAAAAAAGTAATCTGGATTTTCATCTCGTTAGAGTAGATTAAAAATCATGCTATTTTCTTGCAATGTTGAGTGAAGAGCTTCCAACAAAAAAAAAGCTAAAAACTTTGTCATCGAAGATAGGTTGTTTTTCCCCACTGCAGACTTTACGTTAGGACCACCACCATGCTCTCCTTTCTTTAAAAAAATACATGTTTTCATATCCTGATATATTTTTTTCACTCAACCACTGCTGCTTCCTTTTTAATTTCTTTACATCTCATTCCAGGGTATAAGACTTCACACAAAATTGTTTTGAGAGACTCACACATGCCAAGCAGTCAGGAAATGCAAGTTCACCTTGGTCAGACACCCATCCCTTTCCAGTAAATTAACACTGAAACTCTTATCTTTGTATGACTTTCACTTTGTGACCTGGTCAAGGCAGGAGCACCTCTTAAGTTTTCGCCCTATACTGAGTTGGAGATCTTCACTTTGACAAGTAACGGATAACATGGCTTTTCTTCTTCAAAACCCAAAAGTCTTGAGGGTAGGGCTAGGAGGGTAGGTTTTGGATGAGGGTGGATGGAAAAATGGGAAAAAGCACACTTGAAATAATTTAGATTTCTAATGGTTACATACACAAAATTGGTGAATATGATTAAGCCAGTTCATATGGTGAGTTTTGCCTTGTCTTTTATTGTATTAAGCTTCATGAATAAGAGAGTGAGGCAGCCACTTCACCTGCATCTGTCTTTATCCCAATTCAAATCATTCTAGAATGAAGGAAGCCGGAAAAGCTGCCAATAAAATATTCAGCTCCATGAGACCTTCCTGTTGTCACTTAGGGGACATGGTGTAATTTGGCAAATTTAGATCAGTTTCTTTCAGAAAACTCCTCTATTCTTGTCTGACAGAGCTGCCCCCACACGCACCCCTGCACCCCACTAGGAGACAGCACAAAGGAAAGCGTGTCATTAAGTCCCCAACAACACACATGCTGGCTCAACAACACACATGCTGGCTCAACAACACAACTCCCTTTTCCCAGCTCTAACACATTACCCAGGTTTAGGACACATTGCAGCTGAGATCAAAGCACATGTTTATTTCTCCTCCAGGGGTGACAATCTCTGGAAGGTTCCCCAAAAATTGTCTTTGTAGTATAAAGATCTTAAGGGGCTGACAGTTTCTAGACAGTTTTCTGAATTGCCTTCATTTCAGAAGACACGTTCAGCTGTAGGAGTGAGGATTAAGGGGACAGATGCACAGCCAAGGAAACCTCTTGTTTAACTCCTCCATATGAGAAGAACCATCTCCACCAGCTCCTGCCCACTGGGCACAGGGCCAGGCACAGCTGCTCTCCAGTTCCACCACCTGTGCTGAGCATGCCATGAAGTACAGAGAGGTCTTAGTTGAGCCTCAGACACTCATCTGCATTGCTCTGCTACAGGATTCCTGGGTGCCAGGGCAGCAAGGGTACCTAATACTGAAATGCTGTATCTCAGCATTTAGATCTTGAGATATCTCAGGAGTGCTTGGGGGATGTAGCAGTATTGCACATGGCTCCTAGTGCTGTTGGGAATGGCACATTTCCCATCCCAGAGCCTGCAGCAGTCCTGGAAAAGTTCCTCTAACACTTGACAGTGATTTGTCAGCACCACCCACATCTGGCAACCCTTCTCTGTAGTTCTGCATGTGCAGTGTTCACACCATTATCCTTCATCTTAGAGCCAAAAGGAGGGGAGGATGCATTCAGGCCTAAGACCAGACCCGAAGATTAACAGCCTTCCACATTCCTCACAGTTTTGCAACTGCTAAAATGCCTGGGCTTTTAAAAAAAATACTTAATTTATGCTCTGAAGGGAAGAAATAGGTATTTCACTTTTTTTCTATTGAAAGTGACTTAATTTACCCTGTCAAAAATAGTCCTCTGTATGCAAGAAAGCTTCTGTTCCTGTCTGGTTTACAGTGCATTGTTTGCAAGGAAATTCTGCAGTGGCAAAAAGCATGGTCTTGTCCAGAAGCTCAGCCCATTAATAATACACAAAGATGCACTGTACTCTGCCAGGCAAAAACACCAGACAAGCTGGAAACCAGCATGGAAATATTTAAGGATTTTTTCAGTAGAAAAGCCAGCTACTGTATTTCATTAAAAGGGAGTAGCATTTTAAATGAAATAACACATAGATTTTATAAAATGTGGGTATTATAATTTACACTGAAAATAAAGCTATTATGGAAAAAATGAATATATTTTCATATATGATGGCTCAGAAAAACATGTCTGGATTAGGCTCAATATAGATTTTCCCTTAAATTTATATACATGTGATCCTGCTCTCATTTTGTAATCTAAATAAAAACTCCAGTGAAAACATAGGGAAGTTTGGAAGAAAATGCCAGTTTGGCTGAGTTTTTCTTCCTTGAGTGGATTTTAGAAGATGCTGTTAGGTAGGAAGATCTACTAACAGCTGTTCTGATCTTTGGCAGTAACAGAAGATACAGAGAAACTGAGCCAATCCTATAACTGAGAGTTATAACAGTAATCTGAGTCAAGTTGTAAACTGTACTGGGGGGTGTGTATTGCCATCAAAGAGTTACTGTTCAAAATAGCAGAGACGAAATCTGTGGGAATTCCCTGGGTTGATTGGAATCGTGGGTAATCAGCAAGAAGTGATGACAAAATACAACCAAGCCAAAGGAGTCATACTTAATCCCTGCTTTCCACTGGAAGCAACCAGACAATGGAACACAGTTGCTATCAGATTTACAGAGCTGGATGGGTTTGGCATTTAGAATATTGAAGATATATTTAGAGCTTGTTCTACAAATTCCATCTGCACTTCTGCATGTACATACACAGATACACCTTGAAACATGCTTGTCCAAGCACTCATATATTGTCACATGAAAGATTTCTCGGTTATTCATGGAATGATGCTGGCTGCATGATTTGGCTTAAGTTATATAGTCAAATGGTGTAACATTACACTAAAAACAAACAAATAACCTATATACCTTTCTTACTAGAGGCAAGTATCTCTAAAATGGAGCATAATCTTCTTTTCAATAATTTAATGGTATCATCCCTCCTACAGTGCAAACCATGCGTATCTTTTAGTTTTAATGTGTAGTCTCTCTTATGTCTCAGGTACACTTCTGGGTTCAAAATGTGAGGGTGATCCCCCTGAAGACAATTTAAGGCTCTCTGTATTTCTCTCAACACATTTTGCTCCTTGGGAAAATCACTCTTGAAAACTCTTTAAAAGATGAAATTTATAGTTTTAGGTTAACATATGCCAAACTGATTTGTCTACAAAAATGAAATAGGCATACAGTGTAATGGAAGAGGATTTCCAGGCAACCAAGTGTCAGGATAACTGAGTGACTTACAGTGTTACACAATCTTAGGGGCACTAATGCACTGCAAGATAAAGTCCCACCCTTCACAACTCTCAGGAAATGCATATTATATGTGCTTCACAATCTCTGTCTGATTTACTGCTGATATTGTAAAGTGCTCTGTAATCTACATCCAGGCTCCAACCGTACTTTAGGAGCACCATCAAGGAAATTAGCATTAATTAGATAGAGGAAAGATGAAAGTCTCTAGGAAGCATTTAGGACCCGGTAATCATGTTTCCGAAAGAGAGAGAGGGAGAGTGTGCTCAAATAAAGCTGCTGAATGATTAGGTCAGAGGCTCCTGCTTTGCAAGGGCCAAATGCAATGAATAACACTGAGCAGCCAGAGCTGAGAGAAGGGCAGCTCTACTTTCTATTTCCATCCGAACCTGCTCCCTCTTCCTCCCCTGCTGTCCTTACCATAGCCACGGCCACGGGCTGCAAATTGGAGGCCCCTTGGCTGAGTTTGGTGTTCCTCAAAGAAATGCTTTGGTCACACGTAAACTCAGAGGTGTCCAAAATTTGTGAAGTAAACAGCAGAAATAATTGCTTTCCCTGGGGTTGTATTCTAGCAGTTTAAAGGGCAGTATTTCCCTTAACTCAGTCCAGCTGCAGTTATGGACTGTATGTAACTGTATGGAATCGTGAATAAACTGAGCAGCAGTTTGCCAGTGCTGTTCCTGCAGCAAGAGGCTGCATGAAAAGAGGAGTACATGAAAAAAAAGACTTTTGTCAACACTTAATTCTGTAGATCGTGCCTGCAGTGGTATACAAGCTCTCCTATCACCATAGAAACTATGAGCAAGCAGGATGTATCCTGCAGAAAGGACTCCAATATTCAGTGATGGTTAAATGGATGCAAGCCACGTTGAGAGAGGAAGAAAGGAGAAACAGCATTTAAAGACGTTGGGATGGCTCACGAGGATTGTCTCCTACTCCATGTAACTGACCTGAGCTGGGGATTTGTCTGAACAAAGAGAAGAGTTAAGCGTTTGCCTTTCATGGCTCTGCCTTGGCTTTGGTCCCCAAAGTGTCCCCACACCATCTGCAGAGCTATTGCATTTCTGGTGTGTGGTGTCATCATTTCCAAAGGAGACAAGTTGGTGCTGTAGAGATGACATGTGTATTTTTTTGTATTCTTTGTTTTCTAGAGTTTACATTTGGAGCAGTGCAATGCATTCTGCCTTACCATGTGAGGTGCACGATGGCACTACAACCTGAGATTAGAGAAAGAGGGTTCATGTCCAGAGACCCACATTACTTGTGCAATCATTTCCACTTGTCTGAAAGTGCACAATGACTGTAAAATGCTGCACTTCAGGCTTGAAAGCCATTTATCTTCACTTTTCTAGACAGAAACAACCATGTAAATTCTTGATAAAACCCAGGCTGCAGATTTCCAGGTCAGATAGATCAAATCCAAACAGTACTTGATTAATTTAAAATTATCCTTTATAATACAGGTTAACTACTAAAAATCTTTGTTCACATTTACCCAGTTACATAAATTTATGAAATTATTAATTGCCTGTGGAAGATAATGTACTCAGAAATTTGAAGTCTGATCTTCGCTGTATCATTAAATCAGAATGTAGTGTCAGGTAAATCTGGTGCACCCAGATTACTTCATGCATAAAATAGAAGTCACTTTTATGTCAGAGAGGATAAATTAGTAAATAATTGATATTCAGTAGATAATCTGTTGATAATCGTGTGCTTGGAACCAAAAAATGCAAAGTAGTATTATTAGCATTTAACTCTCCAATAGGATATGACTCAGCCTTCAATGTCTAATAGTTAATGTAACTATATTTGATTATAATATTTTCATTTAATTTTCATTTTGATTTTTTAAGCCAAAATTAAAAGAGCTCTTTAGCATACATAGTTTGGTCTAACAATAAAAATGTGACTTTGACACCAAACTTCGGAAATTAAAAAAAGTAGTCCCATTACAGTTTTAACATAAAGGTCCTATAAACACTTCTACACCATATTAGAAATTCTAGCTGACTTTGCCTATTTCCATGCTAAGCATGCCATTCTAGGAATGAGATATATTCTAGGAAATTCAATATATGTTAGTTCGCTTTTTAATTTTTTTTTCAGTCCACTATTTCTTCTTCATTTAAATTTCCTCACTATGTTTTTAAGTACATACCAAAATGTAGAATCTGTAACTTAAAATTACAAACTTGTTTTTTGCAAACTTGATGCTGATTTTGTGGCAGTTCCTCAAGCACTTTTTAGCCAGACTGCTCTATCTTTCCTCCTATATCACTTTAGGTGTCTTTATATATAGCTGGCAGGGTAGGAAAGTAGGAACATTTTAAATGATGCTACAAAGGCAGTATAGCTGCCAACATAGCCTTTCACTCTACATCTATGAAATTTACTACATTTCATAAGAAAATGGTTCCTGTAATTCTGTGCTGCAAAAGGAATTAACATGGTTATTGTTAAATAAGTTACAAAGATAAGTTATTAAAGAAGATACACATAAAAAAGTACATTTGTTTATTTTTAGCACCATGATTTGTAGGCTCACTTCAAGGTTTGATACAGATTTTGCAAAATGTTGGGATTGATAAGGCTAAATGAAGAAATATGGTACCAACATCTGCTTAAAACAGCATTTAGCATAAAAGCTTCATAGTAGCTGTTGCTAATGTGTGTTCATGCAAACAGACACCATACTGATGAGAAAACTCACACTCAAGAACTGAATGCACATATGGAATGATTCTTAAAACTGTTTTTGATTTGAGTGAAACTGCACAGGAACTGATGATACGTCAGAAAGACCTGCTGAATGTCCAGGGACATAGGGGACTTTTTAAGAACGAAATACAATATCATGTGCTGTTTTTAGAGCAAGGTATGACACAGACTAGGTAGAAGGTCACACAGAGTGTATCTAACATCCAGGAATAAAAACAGCCTCAACATTTTTATTACTTAGATTCTTATGATTTGGGGAGAAACTCTCTTATGATTTTTGGGTGCCTGAGTTCTGCACTTACATTAAATAAATTGTACAGTAAACCAGCTCCTGATAAAATTTTATTTGGTATCATCTGTTTTTCTGACTGCTTTTACAGATCTCAAAGTAGCTTAGCTGGGAAGGGAGCTGGTGTTCTATAAAAGCAGTTATAATTTAAAAAAAAAAAAAATTTAGTCAAACAAACTGACTAAATTTCTTAGGATGTATGATCTTGGAAAAAGATGATTCTCCTTTTTTAATGTTTATCTTTGTTCCTCTATGATAATGTTTCTGTGAAAGAATGGGGAGGGAACCCCTTTTTGACTGAAAATTCAGAATGAAGGAGTTAATGAAGCAAAACCATGCAATGAGCTTAAATGCAACCATGACTAAAAGGTAAATATATATATTTACCTTGCTCACATATATGGAAATGATACCAACAGCCCTATGTACAAATCTATCCCAACATCCATAAGCAAAGGATGTTGAACAATCCAAAATGCAGAGGGTTTTGGTTTTTTTTCTTCCCAGCTCTAGCTCACCAAGCACCAGACAAGCACATCCTCAGCCATGAGAAAGCCATGGGGTAGCATGTGCATTTTGCATAGAAGGCTGCATTCCATTCATGCACTGAAATTAAAGCTAAATAGAAACCGGAGTTCCTCCAGGCAAGAACCATAACTTCTAATTACCAAAGGTAAAAGATAAACTGAAAAAAACAAACATTCTTTCAGATACTGCTAAAATTATGATGTGAGTCTTAGAAATATTTATCTTTCCATCCATGAGTGAACATTCTTCTGGTAACTTGGAGTTTTTCTTGGATTCTTGTCGCTGTTTCACAATCATCTAAGGCTTTATTTGTAGTCTTAGTGGTGCTTTTATAATTACATAAATCTAAGAAAAATAGAATAGCTGATTATTCTAAATTCCAGTTAAAATAAGTCAATTGGAAAAGGAACTATAGCTCAGTGTTTCAGCTGAGGGTCATATATTCATGTGCTCAGTGGGCCACAGAATGAACAATCTTGTCACAGGAGATCATCAGGAATTCTTTGAGAACTCAAATATAATTAAATGTCTAATGTGGATTCACAATAAGCCACAAAAGACAGCAGTGTCCAAGTCTCTGGTAGCCCTGAAAAAACCTCAGGGCTGGGTCAAGTGAGAGGCTGCTTCAACAGACTATCTCCAGTGAGAGCTTGTCTTTGAAAGCACTCAAGAAAGCCAAGTCTAATTAACTGGAAGTACAGTATTAAAGCTGATTAAATGTGCAGTTGAGGGTAGGACCAGGTGAACTCTGCCACAGATGCTTTATCTCTATGTGGCACCACCATACATATCTTTGGGGTTTCCTAGACCTACTGCATGCCCACAAAGCCCAGTAATTAAAGCTAATTCTTCCTGTAAGTGTCAAAACTGCTTGCACACGTCCAAGGTGGCTGTATAATGCATGTGGGGTATATCCCATGCTTGCCAAACTAGCAGGCATTGTGTGAGTGAGGTATAGATCCATACTGTGTGCCCATACACAGTAGAGCAGTCCTTGACTTCTGTACACAAGCCAGGCCCAAAAGTGTCAGCTCACATGTCAGTTCAGGGCATATGCAAAACACCATCTGACCTTTCACCATGAAAGTCTAGGAAGGCTGAAAATCCCAGACAAATATAGAAAGTGATTAAAATTTGCCCAGGCAAGATTTCCAGGCAGAAACAAAGAGGCCACATGCTGGGAAACAGAAAGCAAACAACAAAAAAGGGAACATGCTAGGAATGGCTGTTTTGCTGTATCGTTCACAACTGTTAATGCATGCTATTGCTGTTGGAAATTACTTTAATAAAATTTTCAAAAGTCCTCCTGCAGAAGTATGGCCTCCTACTGGCTATTTGTTACAAATGAGTGTTTTAAGATCGTGTAAGGAATCATGATAACAAGTCATGTAATCAAAAGTCTGTATTGTATACTAATGGATAGAGCTGAATCAAACTCAAATTAGGTTCATTGCATAGTTTTACATGACTACGGTCACCTTCTTCTGTCAGTCAGGTCAGAGAGGTCCTAAAGACATTAAACTGCATTAAAGGCATACAACTGTAATTTCTCTTGTTTGGGATTAAAGGAAACCGTAGGAGGAACAGCGTAAAACATGCGGAGAAATTCTCTAAGTAGTTGTTCATAATGAAAACCAAACTCTTACAAGATATGTGATAAAAAGTACAAATCATAGTAAAAAATGCATGATGTTTAAAAGTGGACATAATTTTTAATCTTTTTGGAGAAGTGGTGGTACCAGTGGGGTAAACTGAATTTTGTAGGCAGAATCCTTTGCAGACCACAGCAGATCCAACTCCACTTTTTCAGATTACAATCTGTGTAACACTAGTTCACATCTTTTGCACATGCTTTCTGCTGTGCAATTGCTCACCACAACAAACTCTTGTGGGTGAGAAGTCCCTGAGCTTTTGGCTGGTTTCCAGTCCCAGGATATTCACTTTCCCTTTCAGTGTAGGCTAGAGGNAAAAAAAAAATTGTAGGAAAATATTCAAGGCATCTCTTGGTACTGGGTCCTGCTTGCTAGTGCGTTATTGTGTTTGGACTGCTAAAAAAAGAAACCAAGGCACAAAATCAAAGCAAATCCAAAATCGCTGTATTTCCATACTGTAATATACACTATAGGTTGCCATAAGTATTTTAGCCACCATGCCCTTCTCCTTTGGAGCAAACATTCTCCACCTAGTAAGAATTTGCTGAATGTTGAATGCCTCCCTACCAATTTTGAGTATCTGGGCCAAGAAATGCGCACCTGTGGATCCCAGTATGCAGCTGGAGCAACATTCCAGCAGGCTCCTGTAATGATTCATCAGCTCTGATCATGTTCACCCCTGCAATTAATGAAAAAAAATATTGGCTTCCAAGTCCAGTTTTAAGCCTTTTATCCAGAACCACTTGGCCATTGATAAAAAATTAATTAATTCCTCTGATATACGTGGAGATTCAATATGTTTTACAGAGAGCACTTGAAAAGTATAATGATCTTCACTTAAAAGTTGATTTTCATGTCAGTGCCTTAGCTTAGTCTGCTATGCTAAGGACTTGCTTTTAAAGTACATTATCTACTAAGTGAAGACTCTTTACTTTTTTACTCAAGAGTTTGTGCAATTATCCAGATATAAGGTAGAAGAAGATAAGGAAGAAAAAAAATATATATGGTAAAGAAAACAGGAATTAAGTGATCACCATCAGTCTGAGATTTTTGGTCTGCACCTTCTTCTTCAAACTAAACTGATGTAGGACAGACACAAAGACTTTTTCTTATAAATATCTACAATCCAGATATTATCACTGATGTTTTTATATTTCAGGTCCTCTGAAGCCTGAAGAGTTTCCTTCTAATTTGCACTATGTTTAATGAAAGCAGAATCAGCCTTTTAAAAGATCATAATTATATCAGAATTTGGCCTGTCCCCCTACTTACTCCTTTTCTCCTTAACCTAATAGTAACAAAGAGGAGCTCTGGGTAGAGGCCTAAACATGACATTTTTAATTTGAAGAATGATGAAATGGCAAATGATCTCAGCCTTTCCCTTCCATCAGTTAAGCAACACAAACTGCTGCATTATTTGAATATGCCATCTTCTTTTTGAAACCTGTGTTATGGAAATGAATACTAAGCATCACATTTAGTCGCTGAAAAAAAGCATATTAGAGAAAGACACAGTTACTGTTGGAGTCTTTTCCCAGGAAATCATCGGAAATTCTCTTTTCACTCTTTGAAACTTGGAAAAATAAACAGTGAAAACATAAGACATAGATGACCTGAGAGGAAGAACAAACAGACCTGATAAAAGTTACACAATTATTGTGTAACTACAGAGACATTTAGGAGAAAACACATAAATCTCTGCAGTCAGCCATAGATTTAATCCAGTTCCTGCTTCTCCTCTGCGGTGCCCACAGCAGACCCCTGGTGGCAGTGATGCCAAAACTACCCCCAGTGTCTGCAGCAGATCCCTCACTTCGCTCCTGGTAGACCCTTACCACATGGCCAGAGGGATGTCAGCACGTGAAGGGGATTCCTGTTCTGCTCCAAACACACCAGGGCTGCACACCATCAGCACAAGGAATCCTCGTGCAGCAATCAGGCACTGCCCTGTTCCTACCTACCCACTGTCCCCAGTCTACCCTAACTACAGGCACCAACTGCAGAGAGAGAAGAAGGCTGCTACTAGAGGGTCATTTCTGCTGGAAGGTCAAGAAGCACCATATGGATGCTGGAAAGAGCTTGGATGTGAGATGCAAACAAGGGCAAGGTGTGGCTCATGTTTTGAACCTACGGAGGGGTGACTCTCACTGTCAAACCAAACAGTTGTCCTAGAACCAGCCTGAGGCCTGTCTGAACTGGTGGATCCAGAAGCACTTCTGATCCTCTGGGTCAGGGCAGCCCAGTAACTTCCCAGCTGTGTACGGGAGATAAACTCAGACACATGCCGTCTCCTCCCTGCCCTGGTTTCTGCAGGAAACAACATGGAAACTGAGCAGAGAGCTGCCACGTGCTCAGGGAAAGATGACAGTGCTGTGGGGAGACCAGGGTCCTCACTGGACACCAAAGCAGGCATCTGCCCGCAGCCTGGACACAGCCTAGATGTGTCAGATCCATTTACCATGGATACTGGTGTTCCACAGGGTATGGGAAAGATCCTTGAAAAACAATGGAGTGAGATAGGTTTGTAGCAGTTTAGAACCCAGGGTGACCTAATGGTGCTGCAATTTCATGTACTCACATTCCTCAATTCAAACACACCATGAGCTAATCGATGATCCATTTGTCTCCCCATTGAATAGCAAATAATAGGGGTTTAGATGCCAAATAGGAATTTGGCACAACAGGGGAAGTTTAAAGCTTCTATTTATTTGGGACTTCCCATATTGATATCAGCAGTGATAGGAGGGCCAACTGAGCAGGAAGGCTATTATGGGCTGTTGCCTGCTTTTTGCAACCAATTCCTTTCAAATCCGTGCAGGATGTAGGGTTGTCATCCTGTTTGAAAACATTCTTCGCATGTTGGAGTTTTCAATGATAAAAGAAAAGGTGGCCAAAGGGTTTCTTATGGCCACAGGGATCAAGAGACACATATATTAGTGAGGATGAGCGTCACAGAATAACTCTTTATGTCATCCTGCTGGCTCACTGCACCTGTGCAGGCATTGTGTTTTTTAGGAAGTGTTTCAGTTTACAGCATCCTGTTCTATGCTGATGAAGCCACAGCTATTTACAGCACATGGAAATACTACAGCCGTGAGAAGGGCTGGAATGTAGAAGTTGTGTTTCTTGATTCTTCTCTAATGTTGATTGTCATGTCTGCACCCACAGAAATTATTTTGTAGCTGTAAGGTGACTCAATTCAGACCAGCATTTATGTCTCTGGTCAATAATTTCCTTTCAGGTACTTCCTGTTGAGGAGAGTAAAACTCTTATACCTTGCAGAAAAGGAATTTCCACAACAGCAAGGCATGCATAATAATGTCATCGACACTATGTTTTGGTAAGACAATTTGATGCCCAGGCAGGACTTTCTGTTTAGGGCCCATTTTGCCAAATCTCAGCAGCAAAGTACCGGCACATTACATGGGAGATAATAAAAAACTATAAACCCACCTGCTTGCATGCTGCAACATTTTAGCAGCTTGGTTTTAATGGGATTTTCCTTTCCACATTTTTATTTTTAGTTCACTTTGAAGAGACTGCATATTTCAAGATTGATTTCTCTAACTGTTAATACTGTTAATTTGTCAATATCATGGGGGCTTATTTATTGTAAATAACAGTGTAATTTAAAATTACTTATAAATAACTTGGTAGTCACTGTGCTCCAAACTTGTAAATCTTATTAGATATGTTGTCAGGCAGAGGGCTACCTGAAATCATCAATTTTCCTTTGAGTTCAAGTGGGGTGTTAGATTGCTTCTCCCAGGAAAAATCCCTGGGACTGTTCCACAGACGGGAGTGCTAGATATGGTGACTGACTTTACAGGCAAAAACTTTAATTTCAAAGTTTGCATTTTAAATATCCAACAGTTTTTCAGATAACTTTAAAAATGACCCCTTATTTCTCATTGGTCAGTGTGTGTGGAAGAATGGGCTCTGTGAGGCCTGACAGCACCCCCAAACACTCTGGAAGCCTTGTAGGGGGGTAGACCCATACTCTGACAGGCTGCACATCTCAACATAGGTCTTTGACAGCATTACGTTAGAAGGATTTGTCAGCACTTGTTCTGCTTCACAGCTTGGAAGTGCAGTTTCATGCAGACAGGGCATTATTAATCAGTGTGCAATTTCTGCAGGATGTCATGAATCACAGGTTGCAGGACATCCTCCTGAAAGGCTCCATGAATTCTGACTCATTTTTAAAATAAACACAAGACAATAGCAAGCAAGACCAAACAAAGGTAAATATGAAAACACTGAGATGCAGAAATAGGATCCCATCATGTCTCCTCCCAGGTACTGGAAGTGCTGAGAGCTCCACATCCCTTCAGGAAAGATTGCCTCTACATCTCCATGTGCACATCTGACCAAATCAGAGCCTGAGTAAATCTTTGTTCAGGATTTCAGGAACTGGTTGGCTGTGAGCAAATGCTGAGTAAGACCACTTCCTTTCTTGATGGAATCCACTAAGGAATTTATTGTAATCTGCTCTGGCATTTTTCTTCAATGATGCATTTTTGAAGTTGAACGTGTCATGAGAGAGTCATCACATGACATTTTTCCATGGTGCCAAGGTCTTGTTTTCCAAAAGCTGTGCCTGTACTGCATAAAATATACAACTGAGATTTGCTCATCATTTAGGAGTCCAGTTAAAAATGGAATAGACTGAGCAGAAAAGTCATCTCTTTAAGGACAGAAATAGGCCTTTCCATGCACGGCTGGAAATCCAATGCTGAGCACTAATACCCTGGCTTTAAGTTGATGTAGCTCAACCCTTAAACTGAAGATTAATGAATCTACCTGAAATATCTCTAAGGAACTCAAAGATGATGGGAAATAAAGACACTCCCATTTCTTAAAATCAGATCAAACTGGATAAAAATTAAGGTACTGAACGAAATTTCCTTTTTTTCTGATTTATAGCCTTGAACAGACACACAGAAGTCAAATATAATTATTCATGCAACAGATTTTATAAGTATTCAGAGAGACTGAATAATCAAATGGCTGCAGAGCAGTGTGGCTTTCTGTTCTCTAGGCAGCGCTAGCTCAGATCTGGGAAGATTCATTACATTCCATGTTGGCTGCATTTACAGGAGGGCTTGTAACAAACTTCTGCACTTTTTAAAAATTCATCAGATGGTATCAATTCAAACCTATAATCTGGTTTTTGTTAACATGTACCTCTATGCAGCAATCGGAAAATTTAGACCAACTAGAAGGAGCTGGTTTTGGAGGTTTCAGAGCACTGGCCACTGAAAGTAACGAAAATCTTGTAACAAAAACACTCTATGTGTTTCTAGCAAATGGCAGATGTTACTAACTGACTCTATTTGTTCCACTCCAGAAGTTTTGACAGACATAAGTTTAATAAACCTATAGTAAATGACATATATATATATATGTGTGTGTGTGTGTGTGTATATATGTGTGTGTGTGTATATATATAAAAGAGGTCAACATTTAACATACCAGATCCCAAATAAAAACCTCTAAGTACTGTGGTTACTTAAGAAAAACAAACTACATCATTCAGCAGAAAGACAGTTCATTAAGGCTTGGTGCATATCTTCTTCACTAAAATATGTATTCCAATCATATCAGTTTTCTTAAGAGGTTACTCAAACCCAATAACTTAGCAAAAACAGAATGGGATTTAAAACATTCACTAAATGACAAAATTCCATTGAAACATAAGCACCTGATTCTGGACTAAGCTAGTGCAGACAAAATTCCTACCTGAATCAAGTGGGTGTTTTCTTATTACACTAACGGTGCACCACTGGCTCGTAGTTAACGGCCAGTTTGTAGGCTGTTTACACATTTAAAAAGATTAGTTCTGTTTGCTTCCCAAATGATCTTCCAGGATGACAACATATTGTGGGATGGCAAGGAAAGGGGAGAAGGAGTTAATGATGGTTATATTCTTCATATGAAAGTATTTTTGTCTGTGGATCAAAACTAATACTATTTTTCACTAACAAATGAATTTTTCCAGCACTGTTGTATTTTAATCTGATTCATTTTGATCAGTGTTTTAATCACATATGATATGTTGTTTCTTTAGCCAGACGTCGGGTCATCTAATTATATAACAGAAGCATTGCTAAAAACATTACCACAACTGATGTGAAGATTGTGAAAATTAAAACATACATACCAGTTATGTCTGTTATTTGGTTTTCAGACATTTTTCTGCAAATGCACTAGGTATCTTATGAAATAGAGGTATCTTTAAAAAAAAAATTCAGATTTTGCCATGCTGACCGTTTTGAAGCTTTATTTTGTATTTTGTTTCTACTAATACTTGTCAGTCTAAAATAAATACTAAATCTTTACTGTGTGTAAGAAAAAGGTGTGTCTTGGCTTAGTTACTTCCATCTTTCTCAAATTGCAGACTCCTAAAAATTTTCTTGTGCAGATCCATAACTACTGACAATAGGGACTCTTTTTTTAATTACCATTCATAAAACCCTCTGAATTGGGCAACAGGGGCCCACAGGTAACAGGTTCAAAACAAGTGTTTCAAAAGTAAGGTAGCAACTCACTTCTCTTAACCACTTTGGGGACACTGGGAAACAGAAAATAGTCAGATCTTTACAATCCTGGGGGTCTTGGTGCTTCCAGCTTTGGTTTGTGACTGGTGTACATTGTTAATTAGAGAATATTTGTGGGACTGTGGAACAGGTAGTTTTATTTTGCATTTTAAAAGCAGATTTTGATATAGTTAATCCCATTTGTGAGAAGAAATAAACAGGCAGACTTGGTCCCAATCTACAAGGCAGGGGGCAGGAGCTGCGCACCTACGGTAACATCAGGAGATGCAGAAGTGCACACTGTAGTAAATATATAGAAAAGGCAATCTCATGAAGAGTGTCTCTTTAAGTGACACCTGCATATAATTTCACACCAGCATCATGTCATTGATATTAATAGTTATTCTCAATTTACAGTACAATCAACTGAGAATCTATTTCATAGTCCTTAAACAATGTGCAAAAGCCAGAACAAGAAAACATTAACCATTCCTTTGTTTCTGGTAGGGACATGATCTCAAAAATATATTAATGGCAAAGAAAATGGGTAATTGTTGATTTTTAGTCAGTTCTAAGCACATGAACAGCAGAGCTCTGCTCAAGTGTGTCTGCTCTGGTACTGTATTCAGTTCTGGGCAAACCACGATGTCTGAGGTTGTACTTACTGGTTTCCACTGTGCGCTCAATTGCACCATTCTGTGGTGTGCTGTGGGAAAATTGGTCTGGCCTTTGTGAGTACCTGTACAGATGAGATTTTGTCCCATAAACATAGCAAACTACTTTCAGCTTGGCATGCTGCAGTTTTCTCTCTGCAGCCTCTGTTCCAATCAGTGGTAAGGCAGGAATCCAATGGAGCACTGATCTGTTCCAGCTGTCGGCATTAATGCAGGCTTCGTTTTGGAACCAAGAGGTAAATGCAAGACATGAGACATGTTTGAAGGCATTTTCTCAGTGACTCGTTGTTAGCCAGCAGCATGCCTGGATAACAACGTGCAGACACAGGGGCAGCTGATACAGATTTTCATAGCTGTGAAATCCCGTACTGCTGATCAGTAGATGCTGTGGTAAGGCAGAAAGCAGAAAGCAATGAAACAACCCTGTGCTGCAGACTAGAAAGGGTGTCAGAAAAGTCAGATTTACAAGAAGAGGAAGGTCCCATGAAGCTGTTGGAAGAGCTTGCTTCTTTGTTTATTTAGCTAAGATGAAACTCCCTGCCTCCCTCTGCAACCTCTTCCTTCGAGCACTATAAACCACAGTAGAGTTCTACTTCTAATCTGCATGAAAATTAAGAATATGATTAAATTTGGGTTGTCCTGCTGGATTTGGAAAGCGTTTACAAAAGAGTTTCATGGAAGAGGAACCTGGGGAGCAATTGTTTAGCTTAGTGGGAAGGATATGAGGAATATGGGGTGCGCTGGATTTGGGACTAAAATTTACAGTTACCTTTGCTTTATCCTCGGTGAACTCTCATTTTCAGTAAGCGAAGGTCGTGTAAAATGACACTTTCCCAGCCCACATCCACACACAGCCGACTTTAGCATTTCCTAATTAGGTTATATTCATTCTTTATAATGTGCTTGTAATAGATGTGGTACTGTAGCGTAATCTCAACTGATATTATTCACTTCCCAGGAATGTACAGCTGAAGCTGCTCTGCAGGCTCTGACTGAAAACAATGGGTGTGCAGCTGACAAATAGAAGTAGCTACTTTACATGCCCTGGTCTATTTGGATGCCATTGTTTAAGTGATGTCTGCTGAACAGGTATTCACATTAGAAAAACAAGCACCATTACAATTTTCTGATGTGGCAGCTATTTTTGAAACTCATTAAAGCTTGCTAGTGCTTTTCCCATGCAATGAAAAACTGGAATTGCCTGTTGTAATATTGGCTGGCAGTTATGAATGGTTTCAGCTCACATTTTATAATGAAAAAGTGAGCTCATGCTATATAATTGTGGGCTATCCCCAAGAATATTTTTATTCAGCGTTATTGTCAGACTAAATTAAAACCGCCAAAGAGCACAATTTCTCAGGATGCCAGGTGCTTTCAACTCCCACAGTGGCTAATGGAAGAGTACTCAGCAGTTTCAGAATTAGTCCCTTAATGCTGATAGCGATGCTCAAATTTTCATATTAAGCAAGATAATTTGCAGAGCTGTTGTTCTACTCTTCTTTTTCTTTGTGAGTATTCATTGCTAAAAGTAATAGTTATTCTCTGTCATATGCATTTATTACATTTATGTGAGCTACTGCCATATCCTTTCAAATGACTTGTGGCTTACTTTTCCCCTTCTAAGCTCAAAACAAGCATTAATGTCCTTTTATTGAAAATTAATTAGTGAGGTATTTGAAACTGCTGTAGATCATAGACTGTAGTACATGTCTGGCACTAGATACTTGTTTGCATGCCCCCCTGCCAAACACAGTGGAGTTTTTGTCCTCATCTCCCTGCGGTGTACTGCAAAGAAAAGTGCTCTGCGCTTAGAGGACCAAGAGAAAGCAGATGTAAAAAGAAAGGAAAAACCCTTTGAGGCAATATGTGAACTACCACCTTCTTTCACTGGCTGAGTCACCACTTCACCCCATGCACTCTTCCAGGCATTACTGGGCAGCCTGGGAAGCCTGAGAAGGGGGGTATGATTGGTACCTGCACACATCCATGCTTCCACTTTGCATTTCACAATGCAATAGGAAAATGCAGACTAGGAAAGACAAATCTTGTGCAGTGTTAGAATATCAAAAACAGTTGCAATTCAAACATCCATCAATAATGTGTACAAGGTCAGGCAAAACCCTTGCTCAAACTGTGGGTCAATTAGTCCTTCTTTTCTCCCCTGGGTCCAAAGTGTTATCACCACAGCAGATAATGAGTTAAAGCCAAGTAAGGTCCTCTGGAAATCAGAGGTCATGGAGCAAGAGTTGAAAAAAAGGGTTCCAAATATTAGAAGTCTTTCAACACTGTTTTCTAGGTATTCTGTTAAATATCCCACTGGGAGGCTTCTTTTTGTCAAACCAAACCACATTTCTTTGGACTCTCTTCTCTTGAGTGATTTCAAATATATAAAGAATTTAGATGAAAAACAGATCCGTAGTTTTTCATTGTTTAAAACATGGTAGTAAATGCTCAATTCTCAGAACAGTGATAGTGATTTTATTTATAGAAATTCCCAAAGTGACAGTTACAGAGATAATCTGTGGCAAACAAGCTGCAGAAGACTTTTTTCCTCAGTTAGATCATATCCTTGCTTTCCAATGGTGTGTAATGATCTCCATGAAAAGAAGCTTTATTATGTAGCTCTGATCATTATTTTCACTTGGTAAGAGCAAACAGTGAGCATAAACTATAAAGTTGGGAAAAATAACAGCCTCCTAATAAGATTGTTATAAAGAAGATGGTCTCAGAGTTCTCTGGGGTCATTGGGAGAAGAAATTAGACTAATTTGAAGCCAAGAAAGATGTAAATTGTGTATCTGTTGGGAAAACAGAAAAAATATAGATAGTGAAAAAATGAGACTATAAGGCTACCTCAGGAGGCTGTGGATTTTCTACCGGTGGATGGTTTCAGGAACAGAGGATAAATGAAGATGTGTAGGAATATTTTGGGTGTGTGGCTGACCAATTTTGCCACAGTGCCACAGGGATTTAGGAGAGACTGTGAAAGGCGAGGTTTGCAGACACTATGTAGCAGCCCGTTTTAGGGAACTCTAAAGGGGCTGCATCTCCCCTGGAAAAGAGCATGGCAGTAAGTGCTTGATCTTCCATCAGGGCACAAGGTGGTGTAGATGACATCAAAGTCTCTTCTGTTCTGATGCTACAGTTCTATAGCAGTGTATCATATAGTCACTCTCTGAAGTAACTTATCAGAAATGTAGTATGTCTGGATTTGTGTGCATTGGTAATTCACACAAGTTACTAAAACAGAGCCAAATATTTAGACCATTCCTAGATAGTACTGGTAAATGTTATTGAGTAATAGCGTTTCAGAATGCAATCTTCAGGAACACTGGGAAATGGAGTTTTTGAAAAAGGTTTAGTCACATTTTCTTGTTTGTGTTGGTAGTATGAAATTTTTACATTAAATAATTTGACTTATTAGCTTCCAGGGCTTATGTTAGTCATCTGTACTTTAGGGATCATAAAACCTTTTAAACAGACAATTTCAAAGCAGAACAGACTGCTTAACAATCCTCACTAAACTCATGGTCTAGCTCTAGCTGAAAGAAGAGTAAAAGCACCACACACTTAAGTTATTATACACCAATATTATGACGAATAGAAGTTTTCCTGATTCAGCAAAGTACTTAAACAGATACTTACATTCTCTAGATATCACAGGAACATGAAGTATTCAAGTATGCCGCCATTTAAAAATCTTAAGACCGTGCTTTAAACTCCAGTTTTAATTCCTAATGAAAAATGTTTGAAATTACAAGGAGAGAGGGCATAAATCTGTGGTCAAAAGAGACTTAACAAAAGAGGATCTCATCACTCCTTCCTGGTGATCAATTCAAAACCTATGTGTTTTTAATATTTCTGATACTTCAGCTGTTAAGAAGTTGAAGAAATTCAGAACTGAAGTTCTAGGAGCCTTGGTTCTGCCTCTGGCCCCTACATGTCTGTGCTTCAGGGTTTCCCATGACATGCTTAGCTGGGGAAGGGATCGGTGTTTTTTCTGCAGAGAAACTGAAACTTTGTTCTAAATCGTTACTGCCTCAAAACACAAATGCTATTCATGTGTACATATATCACTTTCCTATTAATATGTCCTTTGCTCCTACCTAAGAGAACAAACCAGTATCATTGTGGCCTATGATGGCACACTTGGGTGCAGTGCAGAGTAAAGGACGTGCTCCTTGTGCTGGAGGCTGCAGCCTGGCTTTGATGACCTTGGGATGGATAACATGGAACTGGAAAAGGTAAGAGCAATGATACAAGACACCAGAAATGGCATGGCTGTGTGCTCAGGCCAAATCAGCCTTTAGTGCTGGAGTAAAGCAATGAAAACATGCATGAATCTCAGACGGGATAAAGACAAGAGGAAAAGAGGGAAGGAAGAATGAAAAGCTGGAACAGGTGGCACAGATCAGAGGTGCAAGAGGTCACAACATGAAAGGGCACAAGAGAGAAACTTGAGTAAAACCAACTGTGGCACAGCACAGTGGCCCACAGGTTTGAAACCCAGCTCTGAAGAGCAGAACCAAGGAAATATTCAGAAGAGGCAGGGATGTGTAACATGACTGGAACAAGCTTTTCAGTGCGCTACTGTCAAGTGTTGCCAGTTTGTTATTATAGCAAATGAATCCATGTGTCTGTTTCTTTTGTCCTCAGAAACAGTTGGGTGGATTTTCTTCAGCTTCAGCACATGGCGCCACACACATGCATGCCCACACACATGTCCTTTCTGAACTAAAAGGAAGTATGAGCAACGTCATCCCTTCAGTGTCCCTTTTAAGAAGTTATAAACCACTTAAACAAGAAAGTAGTCTCAAGAGTAGAGTTGGCAGATTAAAGGTAGCATGGAGTGCATTCACATAGGATAAATAATTGAATAATTGCTAAGTTGGAAATGTATTCAAAGAAGCCAGTAATTATTATAGAATTCTTTTTTCTTTTGCTTACACCAACTTTATAATAGCTGTTTTCTCTGACTGTCCTTTTGTATAAACTGGGAGCAGCCTCTGGGCTGCTCTCAAATTTACTTTGGCTTCTGCAATAGCACTTAAGAATTACTGGAACTGTGCAGTCTCTGGCCATGCCTCCAGTACTGTCGGAGGCCGGGGCACAGAGCCATCCCAATCCCCTGGGCAGCAGTGGGCTGCTGCCTCCAACCACCTGCTCTGTCACTGCCTGCTCCCACCTGGGAGGCCACGAATCCCGTGGGACTGTTTGCACTAAGCCTTTGCTCCCATGGAGCAAACAACTTCATCCTTAGCTATTGTGTGTATATATGTGGGCTTGTGGGGGTTTTTATCATCGTGATATGTAAATCAAACTGTTAAAAAGAATTGAATTGAAAAGAGAATTGAAATAGAATTGAAAAGAGCTCAGCAATGAGAAACTGTGAAAAATGTGAAAGAGCACTATTTTCTCCGTAAGTTTTATTTCAGGTAGCCTGATCGGGCTATGCATGGCATGATGCTTGCTGCCCAGAGACATCACCCTGTATGTGTAAGGGGACAGAGGTCTGCAGGCCTTGAGGCTGAATATTACAGTCTCAACACCTTGCAATGAATATGTTCTCTGAATTTGGGTACTGTATTTACAAAAGAAGAAAACACAATTACCCTGTGGCAAAGTGCTTTAGTGTCAAAGTGCTTCAATGCAAAGAGAGCAAAGGGGAAAATTCTCTCACCCAGCTGTGGGTATGTAAACATATTTTAAAATAAGTATACATGTTTACATACAATGCATCCGCTGTTTACACTCATTTTAAAATGCCATATGTAATGAAAATTATGTAAATATTTAGAAAAATACCTTAGCCGGGGTAAGGTATATATCACATTAATATTTCAGTAAGGGCACATGCAGTGCTTGTATGGCAGTGCCAAAAGTACCATTTTGAAAAATGACCCTTCGGTAAAACTGTCAGACACAGAGTGTTGAGTCCAGGTACCTGCCAACAGAAGGAAGGATGTCACTGAGAGAGGTGGAACAATACCAGGGTCTCTGTCTGGATTAACCAGGGAACTTGTTAAAAATTTAACATCAGCGCAGTATTTATGAGCTTTCTAGTCAGTAATCTGCTGGACTGCCAACAGCTATTTTGAGCGCTTTCCCGTTCTGGGCAAGGCAGTTTCACTTGTATAAAACAGACGGGCAGGTGCCCTTAAATCTGTCATTTAAAGGCTCTTGGCCGACGCTGGATGGTCCGCGCCCCGCGCAGCACCTCTGCGCCGCTGCCCCGCTCCGGCCCCGCCGCTGGGAGGGAGGAGACGCCCCTGCGCCTCGCCGGCTCTCGCAGTGTTTGCCGGTTACCTGCAAATCGCAGACCGCCGAGTCGTGAAAGCCCAAGCACTCCTTAACAACGCGAAAATAATGGAGGACAAGCGGGATAAATGAGTGCGGCGGGCGAAGAGCGGGCTGAGCCTCATCCCTGACGGATCGGGGCGCCGAGGAGGTGAGCGGTAATAGGGTTTGGGTGAAAAATCATCAGCTTTAAAGAACACCTCGGAGCTCACCGTGCTCGGGGGACGGGTGGAAGAGGGTTGCCCACCCAAGGGCTTCGCCGGGACACTACTAGGGTGTAGGGAGGGCCTCCCGGCACTGCCCGCAATGCCCCCACCCCTGCAGAGAGCTTAAAAAA
>VZTR01014213.1:140189-159867 GCA_013400775.1 Chaetops frenatus | reverse complement strand
TGTTGTTGGTTTGTTGGTTTGTTTTTTTTTTCCCTCTTATGATCACGTCAGAGTAAATACATTTTCTCAAGATCTGAACCATCTGATGGAGAACTCTCCTTTCCCAGTGGTAAAACTGAACTAATTGGGTGGTCTGTACCTAACAGCCACGGTATCTCCACGGATGCAATGCTTACAGGGAAGGCAGTTGACTGAAGGTGTTGTTTGTTTGTTTGTGTGATAGCAAGGTGAATTTCCCTAATAACCTTAAGTCTGAACTTAAACGAGGATGTGGGAAGAACTATATTCGGGTGTTGGCTGGAGGACTGTTTTTAAATTATTTCCTCCCACTACTAGACCGGCTAGTGGGCAGTGAAAGCGGCTCGGGGGTGCTAAGGGATGTGTCTGGGTGGAGCAGTGAGAGCAGAGTCCCGGCTCTTCTGCAGAGCGCAGGACATCCTGTGTGAAGCAGAATGAGGTGCAACTACTCAGTACAAGCTCAGATAAAGCTCTTGCTGAAGAAGAGACACACTTCTTGTGCTGTGTTAAAATAAGAAAGGTTTCTGGATTACATTCATGCAGATAAGCATTGCTTACAATATTTTACAATGTTCTGTATTTACACTCATAATTTACATTCCTAATGTTATTGAGCAACGATGTTGATCCAGCACGGTGACTCCTGGGAAGATGAGTCTGATGGGAGCAGCTGGAACTGGCTGACAAGACTAACTTCCTCATAGTTCAAGGGTTAAATCAAGACCCAGTAAAGCCTCAGAAAACACACTGCCAAGATAAAATGAGATGATTACAAGTGGACAAAGTTGGCCAGGGTGACAAGATATATTTATACCTTTACTTAGTTTCATCGATATTTGTGGAATAAATGGTCAAGTATAGAAACAAACATTTATCTTATGGTTTTACCACTAGTCAAGTCTACAAGAGCACAGTTAGTCAATCTTTGTAAGCACCTGTGAGATTTTTCTTTGAGAGGCTAGTGAATTGCTAAATATATTTTACTCCTTTTTGTGTTGTGCTTTTGTTTTTTAAAGAGGAAAGATAAGCCATTTGCAGGCCATTTACAGGCTGAGTCTACAGTCAAGTATCACTTTAGTGCCTAAAGCTCTGAAAATGTAAGTAGTTTTTGAATGCTCAAGCTAAATGGTATCATCATGATCTTAGTAGCTTTTAATGCAAGACCATTTTATTGAAATGTATATTCAGCACAAGTAATTTGAATTACAGTTATACTTATCTTTGAAATTCTCGAGTTGTGCAATACTTCTAAAACCTGATGACCTAGTATCTCATGAATGCCAGGGAGCCACATTAAGGGTTTCAACCCCCACTATGTGTGGTAAAACAACAACATACAACTTAACTATGTAAATGTTGTGTTCATGCTGTTTCTACTTGCACTGAATCATAGAAAAAAGCTCACAAAATCTGATACACTGCTTTGATTTCTATCATAAAGTTCAACGGGGAACATGTTAGATAAGAAATGAAATGGACTGATACTGTGAGTTTTTGTGCTGGGTCTCATTCTCAACCAGCTAAGTGAACTTTTCTATGATTACATGTAAACAGCAGCTGACCTTCTGTAGAGACACAAGAGCTGATGACAAGCTGAGACTAGGTATGACTTGCTTAATCAGGTCTGCAAGCTTGTTTATGGGCACTTACATGGCAATTAATTTTTTAAGTCATCTGTAAGAACTTTCTAAAAATAAATACTACTTCATGTCTTTGCTTGGAAGATCTAAAATGTAGGGCTTGGTGTATTTTTTTTCTGTCCCTTTGAAATACCAGATGTTTCAAGTCCCTTTCTCAGTATTTTGCTATATAAATTTTATATCTATCTGAGAATTTGTGTTGTGCCTTAAACAAAGGAAACAGGTGTTGAGTCTTCATTCCAAATGTGGGCTTTTTGCTATTACAATACTAGGTACTAGCATAAAAATAGTAAATCAAAGCAAACTGTTAGTCTGAAATGTCTTTCTTTCTCCCTGTTAACTTTTTAAGAAATCTGTACAGTATAACATTAAAGTCAAGAAAACCCAAAACCCTAAAGCCTGTAATTCTGGCAAAAGTAAGTATCTGTAAGTTGGCAAAAGCCTGTAGAAAATGGTGATACATGTATAAGTGCATTATGGTTATGTTATTTCTTTTAGCCCTCTTGCCTTATGAAGTATGTGGGGTGAATTAGGTGAGAAATGGCAAAAAGGGAGGATCTGTTTGAAATTTTGGGCTAAAGCTGAAGCCCCTGCTCTGTCATAGAGCACCTTTTGGGTGGTGAAGGAACCAAATACTAATTGCACAAGTAATATAATCTTGGGATTTTCTAACTTTGTGTTCTTTGAGTTTGTAACCTTAGTGCTCTACATATGATATTTCTAATTATGGGCTTCATAATTCTCAGTGATACTCTGCAAGGAAGATCAAAGGTGCTTTGCTGCCACCACAGTCAGCATCTCTGAAGCCTTTCTGCAAAGAGGTTGTGAAACCAGCTTTCTAGCCAGCAGAGCTTTCAGTCATCATCTTCACCAGGAGAAATCTTGATCCCTGTAAGAGTATGGATAATAAATCTTTTAGTGAAGAAAAGGCTGATGTATCTTGTTGCTTTGATAATCACTTTCCCTGTTTCTCCTCTTTGAGTAAATTTCCTTAACTTCTGTATAAGAAGGTGGTAGTCTCAAACTATGTGAGTAGGTCAGTTCCTGTGTAGTAGACAGGGTTTTTTTAATACTTGAGTGATGCACCAGTACCAAGTGATGCACAGAAACATAATGCCAGTGTTGCCGGGGACTATTGCTCCATATTTATGTTCTTGCACTTTTTTGTTTATTTTTCTCATATTTCATTTATATTCTCAGGAAATAAATGACAGCACTTGTGGACTCTTCTCATTCAGAAAGCTTTTAAGTTCTAAAAAAAAAAAAAAAATTCCATACTTCAGTAATTTTGATCCTTAAAAGTCCTTTATGCCAGAACCATTCTTTAACGTTCTTTGTTCTAACACTTTCTAAATCTGACCTTTTAAATTTTCTCCTTGAAGATATTTTGATCAGAAGTAAGTTCCATTCTTTATTCTTTCTTATGTGTATCTCCAATCCTACCTCAGTAAAGCCTGAATTGTGTATGCTTACATACATCTTTTTCATGAAGGCCTACGTATTTTTTAGAAACATCTAACTTTACCTTTTCAACTCAGTTAATATCATTCAGTGCATATGTTGATTTAGTTAAATTGTGTTTATTCATGAGATGGGATAAATTAGATCTGAAACTCAAGCAAAGATTAGTCCAAGGTGAATATTTTGGTATGTTTTTTCTTTCCCCTTTGCTGTGCTGAAGATGCACACCATAAATATCTTGTCCTCAATGTGACAGCATCTTGTTCAGATTTGCCACTGCTTTTAATGAAATTCTGTAGGGGAATGGCCATCAATATAAATTTTTTGTATTTATTTTTGGGTTATTTTATAAACTGTCTTTTGGGAACTAAGGCATTGTTTCAGTTTGGTTAAAATTTGTTTCCAGAGGATTGTTAGATCAGTCTTCTCATGTTTAGATTTCAAATGATAGCCTAATCAGTTGAAATTTTATGAGGTTCTTGTCATTTGAAGCATTAATGTGACTCATGGGTTCTTTGCGAGTATGCTTCTGTAACTACAAAGAAGTGAAAACAAAAGCATCATTGACACCAGAAGTTGCCCATGCCACAGTGAGGGTGCTTAAAAAAAAAAAAAAAAAAAAAAAGATGCAGGTTCTGCCTTTTGCAATGTGATGTAAAGGCCAGCCATGCCATTTCTCCCCAGCACTGTGGTCCTTGCAAAGGCACTTTTCTTTAGTTTTTCCATGATTTGTCTCTGTTCATTTGGAGGATGGTTTGTGGCTGTGTAGTCTTTGATGTTTTTCTCTTCTAAGGATGCATGGCTCCTACAAATAATGTTAGGGGTTAGCCCATTTTAAGGAAGGCTTGAGCAGTAGGAGAGCTACCTCATGAGTGAAAGAGGGACAAGGAAAGAATAGTGCCATTAATTGTCCTGCATATCAGATGCAGCTCACATGTTTCTGCTCCAGATACCATAGATTACTGCTCTTCATCAAATTTAGGCTGGTTCTTTGCTTGCTCATGGCTCCTGTAGCAGATAACCTTGGAATAATAACCATGGTTCATAAGAGGGTAAGATGTAATGCATCTGGGGGTCTCTTCTGCTTGATTCTTTAAAAACCAGATGGGAATATAGGAGTGAAGAATGGAGTAGCATGTCCATGCATAGGCTGTATATATGGCATACAGGATTGTACTTTGCTTCAGTCCAAACAGTTGGAGTGGAAAGGTGAAATAGGAGGGAGGTGATGTTCACAGCAGCTACAATTCAGTTGTAAAGCAAGTTATTCCTTGCCCTAAAAGACACAACTGAAGAACTGTCTTCTGTGAGATTTTATTGTTGTCATTTTACATCTGCATAAATCTTAATCTACTAGATACCTGGCTCGTGGTTAGGGGTGTGATACTATAGTAATACAAATCTGTAGTAATTCATTGCTCACTTTGGTCATCCTGCCTAGAAGGTGAGGGTAGCATCTAGTCAGGTTGATGAAAGCCTTAAATGAGAAGGTTTGCTCATTACTGTTATCATATCTGCTTTAACTTGTTTCTTATTAGTAACATGCCAAATAATCAGTGGTACACAGAAGTCCTCAAGCCTGAATAGAAAATCTGTCGTTAGCAAAGATGGTGGACTGAGCAGACTATTAATTCGTATGCCTGTTGCTCAGTTCCACGTGTGGCTCACACTTGCTTGGTATGATTTTAGTGGCAAGAGAGTCTGTATTTCTTCTGGTTTTCTCTTCATGTACCTTCAGTCAGTATGAATACCCATCTCAGCCTCTGGAGCCTTTCAGATAAGATCCCCTTAGGTCAACAGCAAAGACAACAAAGTAATCCATTTGAGAGCAGTGGACTGTACAGCTCTCTTAAAAATGCATACTTGTAGTCCCAAAGAAAAAAAGTTACCAGTAGCAAGATTCCAAGAAGGTTATGAATCTGTAGGAGTTCCTACAGGAATTTGTGAGGACAAAAATAAAACCTGCCTCTCCAAACGGAAGTGCTGAACAATCACCTAATTTATGCTGTGGACAGTTTTCACATTTTTGTCTGAGAATTGATTTCACTGTTAGTTGCAGTAGTTATTTTGCCTTGAGAGTACAACCATGCCTCTATCTTGGCAGAGGAATATACATTGCAAATAAGGCATTTTGTGGCATGATATAACATTTTGATTACTGGGACATGCTCTGACAACTGTATAGAAGGAAATGACAGAATTTTATCTAATGAAGCAACAACAGAGAAGTTGGAAGGTTTTTGACACTGCCTGTGGTATGAACAGTATACCCATTCAAGGGTAAATCTTTAAGTGTATCCAAGTAATCTCTTAAGTAATCTCTGAAAATACAAATAATACAAGTAATAAATACAAAATAAAATACAAGTAATCTCTGAAAATACAAATATATAATCTGCATATAACTGAAAAATCTTCAAGGAAAAAACAGGCTTCAATGCCCAAATGAACAATCTATACATGCAAATTACTCCTGTTACTAAATTCCAACCAATTTTCCTGCATCAAGCCTGTGTAAATGTCTTTGTTCCTTGCATCTATGGATAAACCTTAATCCCTTCCCTGCATCCACTGTCCTCCATCTCCTGATTCCACATCCCTGGTTCTTATGCAGAGCTTCTGTTGCTGATCTGAATTTGGGTTGGTGGTTCCTGCCAGCTGAGTTGTTTAATGAGGATGGAGCAATGTAAACATGAGGGCTGGTATTTTCAATAGAGAGGATTTCTAGGTGGCAGACACTTAAACTACTGAATCGTGTAGAAATTACACAATTTAGCACCTTGACATTGCCTGTCCTGGTAATTCAGAATGATAGGAAAAGACACATTCCCAGGTACAAATTTTAAGGTAAGAACTAGCTTTAAAAGTACGGAAGTGCCAGAACCTTTTAGCAATGTTGTGGGTTTTGATGGATTGTGTATCCATAGGAGTGAAGGACATTATGGTACAGCTGCGGAGTAGGAATAGATAGTTTTGTTTTATCTCATTAGAGAAACAGTTTAAAAACTTTGGTTAAAATTCTCCCACCTCCTTCTAATCCTCCCAATCAACAAACATATACAGATGGCTGCAGAAGAGGATAGAAAATGTTGAATGGCAGTGTCAGATATTGATAAACAACTCTGAAAATGAGCCTTCAAATGGAAGCTTCCAAGACAGCTGAAGTGTAGGTGGATGTGTTAAAAAAGCATCATCTGAGAAATTGTGTGTATTTTTCCCGTAATAAAAGTGGTATCTGTGGAAGTAGGAGCAGCTGTCTGTGTGTGTGTGTGTGTGTGTGTGTGTGTGTGTGTACATTAAAGATCTGTGACTGAAATGGTACCAGATAATTTTTCAGGTGCTCTCATTCAGTATGTTCTTTCAATCCATCTGCTGAGGTAGCTGTCAGTAGTTACTGGGCTTTCCAAATGTCAAAGTTTGTAGTTTTGGAATAGATACCCTGAAAGTAAAATGTGGTCCCAAAGTTAATTTTTACAGTAGTAACAATATATCAGTGATGTGACTTGAAAAGAAGTTACATTTATATTTTCAAATTCAATAACTGAATTTTTTTTTTTTTTAATAAAAGTGAATGAAGCCACAAATAATTTTACTTTAATTGTTCTTTTCTTCAAAACTGAGTGTCTGTAGTTGGACATGGATTACACTTGGTCATGGATCTTAGATACCCTTTTTGGACAGTTGTACTTGAAAATGTAAAGTTTTTCTTGTTTGCTTTGAATAGAATTTTGCTGTGAAATGGGTGCCCTTCTGCTTGCACAGTGTCAAAGGAGAAGCTTGCAGATCTCAAACTGTTTGTGGTGATTTGACAGGAAAGAATTTGGTTCTCCATGCGGGATTTGAAGTAGTGTCCAACACAGAGATCTCCTTCTTTCTTTGTTTCTATTTTGTGCTGAAAGATGAGAACTTTCCAAAAATAACAGTTTTGGTGAGAGCTCTATTTTGATAACTTCCAGGAGGTTTGTCCTTTCAACCTTCATAATCATCTTGATGGCCAAGAAAACACAATCTAGCAGATTCTAGTGGACAGAAAGGCTGTAAAACTTTAGTATGACTTTTCCTGGATAAGAATGCTTTTCCAAATACTTAATTATTAAGAGAAATGCCATGAATTTAGGGGGAAATACTGTTCATATCTTGAATGATAAAAGCCAGACCAGACCATTGGGAACTTGTCTTATGACAAGCTGTAGGCCTTTCCTGAATTGTTACCCAGTTTTATGTCAGTATTATTCCTGGCTCTGCCTGAATTGTTTGAATTAGACAGTAGTAATTTCTTAAAACAACAAAACAAAATTAACAAAAATTCAAATAACCAAGAATCTACCATAAGCCTGAGTAAATTGTTCTTGCTGTTCCAAAAAGGTATGTTTTCCTTTGTACTTGCTTTGACTACCTTCAGTCTAGCAAACTGAAGCTAGATAGTTGGACTTTATCTTAAAGGTCTTTTCCAACCTTAATGACTCTATGCTTCTATGAAATGTAAGTGATAATATCAGTCTTGTGGCTCTTCTGGAACTTTCTTTTGGTTTGTGATATCCTCTTGAAATTGTGGCTGCAGGGACTGAACATGGTGATAGCCAAATACAGAATTACTGGACCTTCCTTTCAGTGTCCTCTTATGCAGCAGGGAGTTGTACTAGCCCCTTATGACTACAGTTCAAGGGGATGAGGTTCAGCCTGGTTAACTCTTCTGACCTCTTATTTCTGTTTCTGAGCAAATCTTCCTTCCTGAAACTGTGGCCTTTATGATTTAGTCTTCCATTTTAATCTTGAGTGCATGACTTGGGCTGCTATTAAAAATCAAGTGGCTTGCTGATGTTCAGATACCAGTTTGTGAGGGTTTAACTCAACAGGTAGCTGAATACCACACAGCTGCTTGCTCACTCCTTCCCCACCCAGTGGGATGTGGAGAGGATATGGGAAAAAAAAGTAAAATTCATAGGCCGAGATAAAGACAGCTTAATAGGACAGAAAAGGAAGGGCTAATAGTTAAATAATTAGAACTTACCAAAGAAGGGATGCACAGTGCGATTGCTCACCACCTGCTGACCATTGCCCAGCCAATTCCCAAGCAGCGACCTCTGGTCTGCTTTCCCCATAGTTTGTACACTGACCATGATGCTGTATGCTATGGGACATCCCTTTGGACAGTGGGAGTCAGCTGTCCTGGCTGTGTCCCCTCTCAGCTTCTTGTGCCCCTCAGCCTACTCACTGATAGGGTGAGAAGCTGAAAAATCTTTGCCTTAGTGTAAACACTGCTTAGCAACATCTAAACCATCAGTGTGTTATCAACATTATTCTCACCCTAAATCTAGAACACAGCACTGTACCAGCTACCAGGATAAAAATTAACTCCATCCCAGTTGAAATCAGGACACACAATTAATCAAGGTCACTTTTTCTCCTTGATTCGCAGTCTTCAAGTAAAAATCATCTTAGGGTAGTACTCAAATTGAGTGAAGATTGATTAAAGAGCACTCACTGGCAATGCAGGCTGCAAGTCCTGCTGAGCAGAAAGCTCACATAACTCCTAATGCCCATAGGAAAAAAGCTACAATTTCTCCTTGTAACTTTAGTCTGACTTGGGAGTGGCACTACTTTTTAGGGCCTGCAAATGGAGAGAAACTCCTATGAAATCAGACGTGTTAAGCTGCTGTGTAAGAACTCGTAATTGATCTACTCTGAGATCCCATGACAGGAAAAAAAGAATATTGTTGGTTTTCAGTGGATGTACTGGGCTGAAAGAAGAGCTGTATATATTGCAAGTTGTCCTTCTATTGCAGATGTACCAGTTTTGTATCTTGTAATCTATTTAGTAAAGCAAGAGTTTTAATTCAAATCTAGTTTCCAGTAGTTATAGCCTCCAATAATTAAACTGACTTAATTACTGTTGAAAGAGAAAAAGAGAAACAGTGTAAACTAGTGACTCAAAAGGTGATCTTAGATGTTTTTAAAGCTATCAGCAAAGTTTGACCCAGGAGCCAATGGCTATTTCCGGGTACATAGCAAATTGCAGAAGAATTTCAGTGGAAAGCTCAAGAATATTTTGGTGTCAGAAAAAAAAAGTGAAAAGGTTTTCTGTATCTTCTGCATAAGAAAGGTAACTAGCAAGAGGTATTAAGGGAGTTTCATTATTTATTTGTCTTAATCAAGTTCTAAAAGAGCAGTCAGTTTGTCTGTTGGATAATAAATCACTGGGAATGTAATAGTCCAAATGCAAGTTAGATTAAGAGCCTCTGGATTTTTCATGTATTCACAATCTTTTCTTTTTAAAATTGAGATTTTGCTTTAAGATGTAATGTTCTTTCAGGCTGGCTTGGAACTCTGAGTGCAATTGTTTCAGACAGTCTAAAACACTCACTTTGGGAGGTGTGAACTCAATCAGAGCCATTAATCTGGGGACCTGGTGACTATAAAAAGTTAACTGTTCTCCTGCAAGTTGCTAATGTGTTGTATTTGGAGAGTTTTAGTTTACTGACTAGTTGCAGATTTTTTTTTCTTTTCATTGTTGTTTGCACCTTTTTCTGTTCCCATGCCTAATTGTCTCTGCCTTCCCACTTTTGTCCTCTCAAGTGAATGGGTTATGGTCTTTTCAGGAACAGTAGAACTTTAACAGCAGTATCTTGGCTGCATTTTTGTTGAAGAAGATATGTTTAATTTGAATTATTGTAGGGTGAACCCTATTTAGTTCTGAGTTCTGAGAGAACAAACAAAACAACAACAAAGTTCTCTTTTCCTCAAGGATGTGGTTTAACTTAAGAAGCCTGTGACTATAGCAATAGGGGTGTTGCTGAACTGCTTTTAATCTTTGTAGCTGTTGGTGAATTATTTAATGCTTTCTTCCAGTAAGGATTTCTTTGGGCTCCAAGGAAGAAGCCCAGGTATGCTGTCCACTGCTTCTGCAGCCAGAAGGAGCATACCTCTGATGAGTCCAGAGCCATGTACAGAGGGAAAGAAGGAATGCCACTTGGGTAATATCTTCCTTTTAAAAGTTACTGTACATGTCTTTTGCTGGGACTGTGTTTCAGAGTGTTTTGGTTATGGTATTTCTATTCCTTCCCAAGGGAGCTATATCCAGGCAGTCTGTGGGACAGGCCCTACATTATCCATTTATTTCTTCTGGTCCAGTACTGAAGCAGCAACACTGAGATGTTGATGCCCTACTCGAATGCAAGTTCCCTCTTAAATTTCTTGAGTGTACTGTCTCTGCTCTTGTGTAATTCAGGGAGTTAAAGTTTGTTCCTTGCCTTTGTTTCCACAGATGCTATCTCTGTTACAGGAACCCTAGGGACAAGAGAAGAGAGGCCCACACTGTGCCTTAAATTAATGCAATCCGGATGCATCATTACAGTATTACATGTTGTGGGGTTTTTTTGCTGGATATGATTTGGATTTGCACTCAGGACAAGGAAATAACCTCAGTTTCTCTTCCTTTGCCTACAGTAAGAAAATCAGGAATACCTGTCCATTTAGGTGGCTTGGTTTCTGACCATCTTTACATTGGTTTTGTTTTCTGAGTTGGTGTTTCTTTTGTTGCTGTTCTGTTTATTTTGCTTGATTTCCCTTCCACCCCCAGCAGAAATTTTTGTCAGTGTGTTTTTGTAGGTGTGTGCCCTGGACTCTACAACATGTCATCTTTTCTTAAATTTTTGAAGGATGGTAAACCACACTAAGCAACGTAGTGCTCCTCCCATGGCTTGAATTTTGACTCCCTGGAGCTTGCAAGAGCCATTAGAAATTTGCTTTAAATAGCCTGCAGTAAAGGTAGAATTTCATCTTACCTACTTATTAGAGGATTAAGTAAATAAATATGCCCTTTACATGGGAAAGTAGGTCCCAGGATTATGGTTCTTTTATTTTTCTGCCTACACACCACTGCGTTCCATACCATCAGTTGTATGAATTGGTACATGAAGGACTTCCAGCATGTGGTAACAGCTCGTTCTTGGTCAATACCAAGGTGCATCCATGCCCAAAGGGATTGCTGCACCTCATTTCTGTGCTGATAGAGTTGTATAAACAAGACGAACAGAGCTTTAACAGTCCAGCAGCAAGTGTCACAATGCAATATAAAGCCTTGGTATATGTGTGCTCTGTTTCAGAACCAGCTTCTCTCAACTCTGAAGTAATAATTACTGCAACCTGGATAAAGTATAGGCTCAGTACACTTAGCTGGTATTGGTTTAGTCAGACCTAAACATAACTTCTGCCCTGTGCAACACTTTGCTTCTCCCACCTGTCCTCCCGCAGTACTCTGTATAATGTGAGGGGCAAAAGAGTGAGATTACTAAACGATGAGCTGAGGCATTACTAAAAAGACAGCTGGTTGTTTAATTCTGGTTGAATTTGGCTGTCAGACACCTGGTATAGGTCTCCTCAGTATCCTGAGAGTGGAATGCCACTGCTGATCAGTCTTAAATCTATGGAAAATGGTTTTGACAATGGATTATTTAGCGGTGAACTTCAGAATCTCTTTCCCTTTTGATCTCCCTTTTTGGAAGTACCATAAGGAACGCAGTAATTGGTGCTTAGGAGCATGTTTAACAGTTACTTGGCCTTTGGAAAGGAGTGAAAGGGACCTGCAAATGTAGGATCCTACCTCTGCTTCTGAGGTAGGAGGGAGGAAAAGGAGTTGTCTTGATGATCTTAAAGGTCTTTTCCAACCTTAATGATTCTGTGATTCTATCTGGCCTGTGAGGGCTGCAGAGAGGTGCAGCTGGGTGTTGGCATCTGTTACCTAATGTCTAGTCTAGTTTCTGTTGAACTATCAGATTAATTTTGGGGTTTTCATTAATGTGGGATTTGGAACAAATTAAATGCAACCGAGGTCCCAACAAGGATCTGAAATCTGTTTTCTGCTCAAGAACTCTTTATACAAATGAACAGCAATTTGCATCATTTAGCGCACGCTTCACTCGGGCTGCCCAGCAGGAGGGAACACCGAGACAGAACTTGCCTCATGCAGTGCTTTTCTTACAAGGGGGGAGACACTTCAGCCCAACTCGTGCTTTGGCCCGTTTGTGTGTTCTTTTTACAGCCTTTTTGGGGAGGTGGTAGTTGTTTTACGGCAGTCTGAGTTTGGTGTGATCCTCTTCAAAAGGTCCTTGTATCTTGCGTTTCGTTAGATACTAACTAGCAAGTAGACATTCCCCTCCCTCTCCTTAGGAATCCTCCCAAGGATTTACAGGGTTTTAAATTTGTGTGAGGGTTTGTTCGGGTAGGAGAACTCATCATAAAAGTTGTAACTCGTTTCTCGCAACAAAGGCAAGTTGTTTTGGTTGGTGTTACGCCACTGTGTTTGTCATTGTCGATTTATGTCAGGCTTTAACTAGGATGCTCTGCAATGAGTTTGTTTTCTGGTAGTTTGTAATCCTTTCAGGCCAGCTAACATTAACGAGCGGCAGCGTTGCTGTGGCTGGCTTTCTTTTGATCATGCACAGCCCTAGTCAGGAAATGGGTGAGGAGCATGAGTCATGATTACATTACCCTAATGTGAGTGCCCACTAGAAGTTTTCTTTTTGTCGCCAATCCGCCTTCCCTTGACACTACTTCTGAAAACAAGATGTCCGTTTTGGAGCACTTTGAAATATTGACCTTTGAAGAGAGAGATTTATGGTCCCTTGCCGACTCGAGGCAAAGCTCTAAGCAGGAGCCCCTGCAGTGTGCAGAGAGAGAAAACGAATGTCTGCAAAATGCTTTTCCAGAAGTCTGCAAAGGCAGGACTTTACTTGCAGTACACTGGGTCTGCTTGGGTTCACTGGATACAACATGCTTCTCTGACCCATTTACTTATTCTCATGTTGCCTGCACATGCAAGCTCGAAGTCCAGTCTTCTCTTATACAAGGGCTGTCATCTCATTGACCATTTGGCTTAAGCTTTGTCTTGGATCTGTACTTATCTTTTGAAATATGGCTACAATAATGGGAAGATAGGTGCTGAGTGCTGGCTGATGTAAACCCTGAGTGTTGAGAAGGTGGCTTTAGTGGGATTTGAGACAACAGTATTTTGGACAGTTTAAATAAATACATGGGATTTAGACTTCGAAAGAAATATCAGCTGCTAATCAGTAAACTAGCTTTAGCACTGAATTGCCACTGTGTACTCGAAATATTCAGACAGTATACCTCCGTACAAGTGCCGAGTGTATTAATTTCTTTCAAATTAAACTCATTAACTCTGCCAGGTTTTAAGAGCAGTATGTGAAATACTGCTCTTAAATGATTATTGGCACAAAGAGGGAATGCACCCTGATGCTACTTGATATATCCCAGGAAAAAAAAGAAGTCTGATCAGTTGAGTACAAGCAACTCAAGCTATCAGAACCAAGTGTCTTGGGAGGAAGTGGGGACCCCTGCACTGCTATCCAGCGTGGTGCATCCCTGTCAGCTGGGGCATGGTGTTGCAGGTGTCACTGACAGGCTGCAGAGCAGCGCCAGAATACAACGTGTCTTCCAGTTGTCATTTACTCTTTATTATACCTCTGCTCAAATGGTGCCTTCAAATAGTGGAGTTGTTTTGTTAGGAGTATAAACTCACCATGAAGATGTAATTTCTGTTTTTTCCCTTTTGTTTCATGTAAGGGTGATAAACCAGTTACTTTAGCTGTAATAACAATATACTTGAAACTGAACATAGATAGCAAGATTTTAGAAGGCCTGTTTACTCTGTGATTTCAGCCCCATTCCTTAAAGAGGGCATGAGTTGGACCAAAAACTAATTCAGTGAGGATTTTTAAAATCTATTGAAGCATTTCCTTTCTTCCATCTACCCCAACCCCATCAACTTTGATCTCATCTTGATGACTTTTCAACTTTCTGAAGGAGGCAGAACTTCAACAAAGCAGAAGATTAATCCTTCTTCTATGTAATAAAAAAAGTCCTGTGCAACTTTAGATTTTTCTGTATCTTTATATCTCTACCTCATCGTTAGTCTTTGCGTATAGAGGGCCTTCTGACTTTCAAGTTTGTTTTAAAACTAGTTTATCAGCCACTTAAAGATGGTCAATGCTTATTTAAAGTCAAACACTATGAAAATTGAATAATAGAAATGGTGATTATGATATGCCTATGTCACTTGTGTGTTTCAAGGAGATGATAAGGAGTATTTGACTTAGAAATGAAGCATATTTGAGAATTGGAGGTCAGGAGTTCAGGGTAGGGTTTTGTGGGTTTGATGGTTGGGGGTTTTTTTTATTGAAGCCTTGCAGGATCCTTGTATTTTAGACTGCCTTTTGTAAGCAGCCAGCAGTTATGGAAATTTTAAACTAAGGTTCTTTTCCAAAAATAGTATTAATATCTTAACTATAGTTAGAAAAAACTTAATTTCAGTATGACAGCAGTTTTGGGAACCCTAAGGCAGAAACAAGTGGAGCTACAAAGCCATTTATGCATCAGAAGTGCATAAAGTCAGGATGTAATTCCATGGCTATTTTTCCTTGCAGAAGAGTTGGCTAAGGATTGCCCATCCCTTCTGCCAGAACTCCTTGCTTTCGAAGAGTCATGTCTCAAGAGACAGCTTAGCTATTGAAATTACTTTTTACAGTTGAGAGTAGCAGTCTCACCCTCAGCCTTGTGATTTTACACCCCTTTCCTATTTAGTTTTCCCCTTGCTGAGTGCTGAACTGGCCTGTAAGGGGTCAAGTGTGTGCACACAGTAGGGGGGAAGGAGAGAATGCCTTTCTGACAGCAAGTTATATTGGGCTTGAACTCTCTTGAAGCATTGCCATCGGGCAGCTGCAGCTGTTGCTAAGCCTGTCCTGTAAACTGAGTCAGTGGAGAGAACTGCGGCTGTGACCAGTTGGAAGTGTGACTTGTAGGTCTGTCTGCCTGTGAAGGGTACAGGAACTGCAGTGCACAACCAGGAACCAGCAATGAGGAGTGAGGAATCCAAGGTGGGAGCTTCTTAAACGGGCTTTGAGAGCAGAGTTGGGCTGAGGAGCTACACCCTCTGTGTCAAAAAAGAAAGCCATCTATGCTAACCTGCTCAGAATCACAAAGGGTGTGGAGTGTGGATTCATAATCCATTTAAACTGATGTGAGTGCTGGCTGACATCAAAAGGGGCTGTTGAGATTTCAACCGGAGCAGTTTGCCAGGCTTTTAGGTGGCACATTGGCTCAGGCTGTAGGGTTTTTTTTTTCTCCCATTTCATGCTTTTCTCTATGGCTGAAGAGAACTGATGGACAAGTTTTTAAGCCTATCCATCCTGTGTCTTAAGGGTTTATGGTTCCCAGCTATTTGCTCATCTGGTGTGTGACTTTGTAGGAGGAGATGTGTGACTGTGCTTTAGTGTGCAGTCAGTCTGACGTAGCATAATCTCACTTTGTCTGGCTGCACTGGTTAACGTGCTGCACCTTGTACTGACATGCACCTCTGCCTAAACCTGCATGGGCTTGCACTCACTCAGTTTTTGAAAGCCAATGAACTATATGGTATTAATTCTGTATATATGAATGTACCAGTCAGCAAAGCTAAGGAGAAGGTAATAAAGAGGGACCTGTTTCAGTCCATGAAGCTGTGAACAACAGAATACAGTGAGAAGAGGAGAGAAGAAAGGAAGGCTTTTATTGTTCTAGAAAAGATGCTAACTTTTCAAAGCTGAAAGCAAGCTGTGATTCAAACCTGTTGAAAGGTAAAAAAAAAAAGCTTGATAAAAAAGAGGGAATTATTTAAGATATTCTAATGAGTGGTCATAAGCAAAAACAGACTGTGTAAGGCATTTCATTTCATATTGCATCACAACCAGATTTTAAAGATTTTTTTTTTAGTCCTCTACAGAGTTAACAAAGCATGTTTTAAAAATATGTAGAATCTCAGAGTAAATGTCAAAAATAAGTCAGCATCAAAAATGGATGTATTTATACTGAAACAATGCAGAGATCTATTTATGCGGTATAGGTTGCATAGTATTTTTATGAGCATCTTGTAAATAAGTGCAAAATTGTTATAGTACAAATTTGCAGGTGATGTATATTGGTGAGGGAGATGGAGAAAGCTCAACTGACTGACTGATTCACAGCTTGAGCACATTGAAATAAAATGTTTCTTTCTCTCTTTCTGAAGTATGGCATTGCTTTTTATCCTATAGAATATAAATCCAGTTTATTTGCTGGAGAAGGATAATTTGGAAAGCTTTTTAGCACCTCCCACCCCCCCCACCAGGAGTAGAGTTTTACTGGACAAACAGTGTAATAGTAGCACCACCACTGGCTGTGCTGCCAAAATTCGTTGATTAAATGAATATATGCGTATACTGATCCTAAAAAAATAAAATGGAGATGCCCACCCTGAACTAAAAGGCAATGATATGAAATTCTACTTTTTCCAGTATAGTTTATTCTGCTTGGAGAATTTGTTTTTGTTACACCAGCACAAGAACTCTTAAGTGGTTTGTAATATAATTCTACCCTGTAAATACAGGAAAATTCCTGTGTAAGATGGTGAGAATAAGAGCAGAAGTATGACCTTATGGCAGTGATGATGGGGAGAAAGATGTGATTTTTATCTTTATATATGCTGTTAGGGAGAATTATATTGAGATATTGTCACTAATTCTGATCTGCTTGAAAAACAGTGCTGAAAAATTGGAGGTGGTTCAAAAGAGAGGGAGGGAGGGAGAGACATCTGAAGGCTTAAAATTATTCCCCCACTATCATCATATCAGGAATTCCCCCTGTTCACTTGGATCAAAAAGAATGACTGAGAAACAGCTTGGTTAGTGTTCAAGTACCTTAACAAGGATGAAGGTTTCTGGTTGATAAAGGGCATTTGTAATCTCAGACTGATAAAGAACAAAATAACTGGAGACTTGAGGCCAGTTGCTCAAATTAGACCTATTTTTTTTTTCTTTCCTAAACAACATTTGCTCTCCTTTGTTTCTCTTTCTTACAAGCTAAAATTAAAACTCTTAATTGGATTAATTACTTTATTCATTTCAATATAATACACAAGTACTTCAAGGGTTTAAAGTTAGTTGAAACTTTCCAGGTTAACATGATTTACATGGGCTGGATGTGTTTGAAAGAGTGCTAAGAAGGGTGACAAGAGTTAAAGGAGTCAACAACTAAAACTCAAGAATTTGTTTTTTCTTTGTTTGTGAACCTAGATTTTAGGGAAGGGGGATGAAGAGAAGGGTGCTGGAGAAATGGAGGATACCTGGAGAGAAAGACACTGTATGTAGCCTGTCCCTGTGTGTGCTTACACTTAGTGGCAATTAATACTTCTTCAGGTGGACAGCTCACAGCTAGTGTGGTATTTGTCTTTGATTTATGTGGAAAAAAAAGTTTTAATAGCAAGGGAAGTCAAAATATACCCTTACGTGATTTTTTGCATTTTTTAAAAAATGATTTCTCCACAGCTAAAGTAGATAAAAATTTATTGTATTAATCAGGACCCAGATTGGAACAGGGAAGACTTTAGGTGCATATTCTCTGATAACTGACCTCTGTGAAGTAAATTAATGTATGTAGTCTGCATGCATGGGGAATTTTAAGAGAAGGGTTGTTAAATACCTTCACAGCCAGCACATGGCACCTCTCAGCACAGCTCATGGCAGAAATGAATCAACTGCACCATAGAGTTGGGTCCTCTCTTGACTTGTGCTTCTGTAGCTGTGGGAATGATTTGGGATGGTTTTTTTCCTTCATTTTCTGAATAGTGTATGTGATGACACAGTGAAATAGGTTCTGTTTGATCCAGGAGAGTCAGTTGAGTGCAGTTGAGAAAAATAGCTGAACTGAAGTGCATTTAGCGTGATTGTTTTTATAAAGTAATGAAATCTGTAACTTTACTCAGGGAGGAGCCAATTCTTTGATGAAAGGAGAAGTAAAGGAGACAATAACTTCTAACCTGATCAAGGAAAGTTGACTTTAATATAGATGAATTCAAAGGCTGTGCCTTTATAAACAATTTAAATTTAGATAAACAAGCTGGAGGGAGAAGTGTTAGCACCTGATGTGGTTTATGCTACTTAGAAGGTGGTGGCTTTGTAAGTGGAGAGCTGGTGGCCTGGTCTAGAAGTGGATAGACTTGTGGCCTCTTGTCTTCCTGATGGTTCATCAGGACACCAAAGTCCCCAGAAACACAAGAGGTAAGCTGTGTGGTGCATCATCTGATGCTTTTCTTCTACCTGAGGACTTGGTTAACTGGGAGTTTGTTTTACTAGCATTCAGGAATTGTGACTGCATGACTTCAGGCCCCTGTTAAAAAACCTGTAAAAATGTGTTTTACACATTATGTTGTTTCAGGCATAGTGAAAGTAACAGCATTGACAAGGATGTTCTTAACAGTTTGTTTGTACTGCTGAAAGCTACTGATAGCTAAAACCTAAAATGAGCCCTAAAGTCTACTTCTTCTATGATTGCAGATACTTCATCACATAGAGAAGTTGCAGCTGCTTGTTGCGTAGTTTGTGTCTGTCTTTTGCTATGTTGCTGTGTTTTCATTTGGATATTTAGATAATGTACTGACTCAGTTTTCTCTTACTGACTTGCTCCACAAGGTAATTCAAAGATACTTCAAATTTTGCTTTGGAAAGGCCTTTCTCTGAGTTTCTCATGCTTCTAGTCAGTGATGTGTAAGGCAGAGCCTTTGCAAGGGATTGCCCGGTAGAAAGCCCATGGGCTTCCCAGCACACACAGTTGCTTCTGGCTCTGCTCTGTGGAAATGCGGTTTTCTTTCTATAATTTCTTTGCTTAAGGATCTAGGTCTCTAGGGGTATGTGCCCAAATAAAAGTTGCACCTTGACTCTTATTTGTCTCTGGCTTTGCAAGCTTAGCTGTTGAGGTATTTGCTGGTAGTCTGTCCTTTTAAAATGGACCGTGGAATAAGCTAAGGCATCCATGGAAAACTTTGAGCCGTGTGGAAGGTGATGATTGCTAAGTGGACAGAAGGCAGATTGAGAAGTACCTCTAAAAATATTAGTCTTTGTTACCAAGCAAAACACTTATATGAGAGTGTGAAGTGATAGGAATGAAAATGAGCAAGTGCTACAGCCAAACAAAAACTTTAATTTTCACTGGGCTGAAATTCCTCTGGTTTTGCTCATGCTTGGATCTTCTTAGGAGAAGGGTATCTTTTCAACTGGAATAAAAACCCTTTCATGTTTTTCTCTTAAATTAAGGTCTTCCACTGTAGGCCGGCAGTCCAGGATTGTAGACTTCTGGTTTTCTGGTAATTTCTCATTGAGCTTTCCAATTTGGCTATACAATCACTTAGTTACTGAGCTGAAATTAGTCAAAGCAAGAGACTCTTTTAGCAGTAAGATCAGAAAAAGGTCTCATTTCAAGACAAGGTGAAATCTATTGTGTGGCCTGATACCAAGATTGCAGTGTGTTGTGTCCCTTCTCTTAACCCATGTGCACTTGGGATTCCATTAAATCTTGCTGAGTTGCAGGGAGTGTGTTGATTCCTGTGAAAATTTTGTGGACTAATTTTTTCATTTTCTAGGATTTGAGCTGGAGGCTTAATCTCCTTAGGTTTTTCTTCATTTGCCAAAGTTTGATTTATGTATTTTTTTCTTACTAAAAGAAATATATATATATATATATATAATATATAT
>VZTR01014213.1:23764-124774 GCA_013400775.1 Chaetops frenatus | reverse complement strand
GGTGAACACATATGCTTATTGGTATTTTATACCTGCTTGTTCCATTATACTTTCTACCAGCATTAAATTTATATTACAATTATTAGTTGATAGGCCCCAGCTTTTCAGGTCAGCCAGCTTTGTTTGTTCATTTTTGTATGCAAAATATCTGCACATGGGAAGACACCCAATCTGAAATACTGAACTTCAACATTTTCATTCCAAAACTCCCCCAATAATCTATTCAATCACATCCCTTGATTAAATCTACATTTATTTTGAATGTGATTTCCTATGCAGTTAGGGTTTTCTAGTTACAAATGTGTGTATGGTATAGGAGAGTTAAAAAAGATAAGAAGCTTTTTTCCCATTTAGAAAGCTGTGTTACTGGGAAATATCCTTAGACATTCTAACTGGATAAACCAAGAGTTTATAACTTAAGCTGCCAAAGAACACTTTGAAAAGCAAAATATGACATAGTTTTTCTGGACTTCCTTCTCTCCACAGTGTAAGATGTTGTTTTAAATAGCATTTCACAGACATTCTATAAATCTCAGTGATGTCCGGACTCGATAAAGAAAAGGGAAAAAAATAAACAATTAAATATATCAAATTCATCCAGAAAGCTGTAACAATTTCCACTTGTGAGGGATTCTCACAGTACCAGTTAGGGTTGAGGAAATTAGGATTTCTGTCCTGTAAGAGTTTGACAAACTGAAAACTGTAGACATGGCCAGCCATGTAGACATGGCCTGAGTCCACAGTGCTCTGTGAATTTTCTTTTGACTATCTGTCAACTCATTTTTACAGTGAAATTGCATTTAGCTACTGTGGAATGAAGGAAGAATTAGCACTTCAATATTTATTATCTAAACAACTGAGTAGCTATCAGAATGCAATCAGAAATAGAGTTCTCTGTGGGAAGCTACAAGTTTATAATGTTCCAGTGATTCTGGGTTTGCCCCCTTCCTCTCTCCTCTACTTCCTTGTACCAAGGCCACAGTAAAGTACTAAGTATGTCTTTATTCTGGCCACCACCCCTTGAGTAGTCTAGAGCACAAGGAATGGTTGCAGAACTGAATACTGAGTTGAGAAATCCATACAGAATTCACAGTTATATTTCCAGGAATATATAGGTGGCCTTTGAAGTTTCCCACTCGGCCATGGATCTGAAATTTAACCATGACAGGATCCTACTCTGGAATAACATCATTCAGTGTACCTCAGAAAGAATCAGGTATCTCTTGAATGCATAGATAATTACCACTTGTTTTCTCTGGTAACTTATTCCTCATGTTTGTCTTGGAGAAATTTCAAGATGATCTCATAAATCTTCTTAATCTCATCCATTTATAGGATTGTTTTTCCCTTCTCTTCTATGCAGTGCTAGATCCAACTGGCCCAAATCCTTCTTACAGTAAGTGGTTTATACCAGAGATCATTTTTTAATTGTGTTTTATAAATAAATAGTTTAGATCTTTGGGTAAGATTACCCTTTAGCTGAATACACTGAAAGAGAATAACAGATATTTTTAGTCTGCCTACAATCACTTACTGTACCAGATGAACAGTTTCTTCTTTCTGATCAGACAAAATATAACAAGGAATTTAAAACCAGCAAATCTAAATCTGAGCATAAAGAGATGTGGCTCTAATGCTTTGCTTCTGTCTGTCTAAGATTCTTGAAGAGCCAGTAATTTTAAGAAAAGCCACACACCCAAGCAAGGCCTTGTTTTGTTGCATGGAAATATGGCATCCAAGCAGACACCTCTGGATCAGCAACAGGACAGGACAAAGACACTATCTTTAAAGACCCTTTTTATCTGTTCTGACTAGAGGGTTGGAAGGAATTTAATCAATAGCATGAGAATACTAGGCCATGAGAAAAGCCTAAGACACCATCTCTGAATGTAGAATAACAGAATGAGTATTCCAGTAACAGCCATGAGCCGGCTCATATGTAAAGGCAAAGTCTTTTTGCCAAGGTATTTATTAATACAGCACTGCAAAACAATGTAGCTTTGAAATTATTTTTCTAAGTTTCTAAAATGTCTAAGAACACATATCCTAGTACAAACTGCTCTGAGGAAATGGTGTGAAATCCTTCAATAAAGGTAGATACCTGCCTATGTTTCTCAAAAAAGATTTTTAAATGAACACTTCACAACAGCTATGAAAATCCAAACTACACTTTCCCCCCCACACTCTCTCTCCTCAGTTGTAGAAATAACAAGAAGGCCATTAAAATCAAAACTTGTCTATGTGTCTATAACGTTTACTGTAGGAAACAAAGCAAATTAGTATTTAGTTATTAATGCAGTGAGATCTGAAGCTTGTCCTTAGTCCTACAAGTAGCAAATTCCAAATGCAGTAAAGCCAAGTCAATTTTTCTCTTGCTCACAAGGGAGCCTGGACTCATTTCATTTTTCTTGTGGAATTCATCTGCTGTGTGAAGGTCCTGCTCACTGCTGGAGAAGCAGTGGCTGGAGTTACTTCAGTACATGTTTGTTTGTAGACTAGGTCTTAAAAAGATAAAACTGCAATAAAGTCAATTCCCATGTTATAGACCCTTTCATAGTAAGGTCAAACGCCATTTTAAACCCTTTGTTTCCACTGCTGCTGTCATAGCTCCAGCATTTCACTCTTGTAGCAGCTTTCTGGTTTTTCCATTCTAAAATCATTAAGAGTCAGTTTGTACCCTTGTGCCAGTGCTGTCTTTTACCCTAGATAGCTTTTTCTCCTAGTGTTTACCCCTCTTCACCAGTGTATTTGTCGTCAGCTTTCATTTTCTCCCTTGATCTTAATTTTGCTAGACTAAACAAGCTGCTCTATTTAAATCTCTTAAAAGGCCTTTCATTCCCTAACCATCCTTCCAGCTCTTTTCTGCAAACATTCCAGTTTAAGTTCATCCATCCTGTACACAGATGACTATGCAATTTCCTAAAAGAGATTTCACCAGTGTTTGGACTTCCCAATTTGCACTGGTAGAGCCTGCAAAAGCAAGCCCTTGTACCTTGATTAGCATTAGTGATTTCTTATATCCTGTATGAAGTGAGAAGCCTCTATGGATGGCAAAGCAGTGAAGTGTGATGCTACTGCTGACTTTTGCTGCAAAATAGAAAGTGTGTCATGTAGTGACCCAGTTAGAGGCTGCAATAACTGGTGTGTTTTTATTTCTGCCTAACTGTTCCTGAATTTCTGAACTTGCAAATTTCAGTCCTATTTCTCAAAGGGAAGACAAGCCTCAGGCCTAAGGAGACATTATCTGGAAACCTACTAGCACTGAAATGCTTGAAAGAACCTAAAAGTTATTGAGCATTTGTATGAATTAGATGTGTTTCCACAGCACTTCCCTCTCCCTGCTACAAGGCCATGTTTGTGTCTCCCTCATTTCCAGCTGGCCGTTCTCAAAGTAGTGGTTTTTTTTACTTTGATAGAAAGCTGGAGGGCTGTGCTTTTGAAAGGAGGACCCTGTAGACCTGGCTATTATCCACCAGCTATTAGTACAGATGCTGCCTTACTGCACACCCTCCTGCACCATGACCCAGACTGCAGCAGCAAAACAGTTGCATCCCTGCAGGTCTGTTACAGAGCAGGAGCTGCTGTCTCCTGTAAATCCTCATAAAGTAAAAGGATGAACCCGAGGTACATCCCTCCTGCATATCCGTGGGGGCAAGAAACCTTGGAGTTTTTATGCAGTTTCCATCTCATCCTTTATTGATAAGGTGTTGTGAGGTCCCACAGATCTGAGAGGGCTGGAATCTGATACAGCTGAGCCACCATTGAGGGTCCTCCTCAGGACTGGAGGAAATGGAAACATATCAGACACAAAGTCACAGTGGCTATGAACATATTGTGTGCATAAGTTTCTCATTTTCTGAGAGATTCTCATTTCCTGACAAAATTTCTCATTTTTCATGCCATGTGAAGGGGGGAAAAAATCTTGTCTTGACTGTATCTAGGCAGATGTTGCTGCAAAATCTGATGAAAACTGACTGGTATTTACAGAAATGGCAAAACTCCTTTTGATTTTCATGGGGTCCAGATTACCTTGATGTTAACCATAAGGTATAATATCACAGCTTCTATCTGTCATCCTCTTTGGTAAAGCCAAAAATTCTGCACATGGCATATTTTAAGGGATTTCAATAGCTATAATGCTAATATTATCACAGAGAAGGCAAATTATAGCAATATGTGGCAGCTGAGCAGGAGCTCTTCAGCTGCTGAGAATTGCCACAGCTTAGCTGAAATCCCATTTTGTTAGCAAAGAATGCTCCCCACACATTTAGGATATATGAATAGTGAAGGTGTTAGGAACTTTAAATGTGTGCAAAGCAACTTAATGACTCACTTTGGTTGAGTGTTGAGAAGCCCCAGCCTCATGCATTGCAGAAGTTCTCCAGAGAAACTGTTAGAGGAACTGAACAGTGTACTTGGGGTGTAAAACACATCAACTTTGAAAGAATTGAAGCCCCTGTTGTATACTTCTGACTACAGGCTCAGTCCCAGAAGCAAAGAAGTAATGTGGAAAAATTACTGGAAACTCCTATTTAAAACATGACACCTTCCAAAATAATTTCTACAGGCAGTAAGAATTAATGCACTGTGAACAAAGCAGTGTTTTCTCTATAAACCTTTAAAAAGGGAAAAAAAAGGTTCAGCACAAGAAATCTGCAGCTAAATCTCTGATGATTTAGGCATTTTCTTTTTTAAGTGTTAATAATTTATCAAGAGCTAAAAGTGTTTTCAGAAGAATAACTCCACGCTCACTCATTTTGAAGCAACTTTGGGTTTTTCCTTTTGTTTTCAATCTGTTCTAGTTGCATTCCTTCTGAGTGGGAAAAATAAACCAAGTATTTCTAAGATATAAATAGTTGAAGATGAGATGAGTAATTACGTGAGAAGAAACCAGAGTTGATTGGTGATAGATCTAAGTGACATTACAATGAAATCCATTCTTTCCTACTAGCTCAGCATTGAGGAGGTGATGATTTTATGAAACAACGCTTGATAAAAATACAATGTATTGCAGAACATTCTTATAATTCCCCCAAAAATAAACAGTAACAACAACAACAAAATTACCTTTCCTTTTACAATAGACATGCAAATTCTGGCACGTTAGGTCATCTCAAGAGTTTTTCCAGGTATTCATTCTTCAATTTTGAATCCTAGGAAAACAGCCAGCCCCACACTAAATAAGCCCTACTTTTCTCCATCTGTCACAAACCCTCACTCACCTCCCTGCTTTGGAACCTGCTCCTTCTCAACAGTAGGAATAGTAGCTGGTACTAACTGACACATTTTTCACAGTTTGACACCCTTCTTAGCACATCTTTAATATTTAGGTTTTTCCCCCTCCAAGCAGAAAAGTACAAAGTAAATGACCATCAAGGAACCAAACAGTTTATGTCTGCTGTGTAATCCAAAGGTAATAATGCTTATATTCCTCTAATATAATCAGTAAATACATGTAAATACGTGTAAAACATAAATACATTTATTTGTATAATTGAATTAATTGGTTATGTTAATCTCTATTAAAATAATTATAAATAGACAATTATTGAAATGAAACACATTGGCTCCACATTGTCTTGCATATTCCATTTTTAATTTTACTTCCCTGTAGACTGAGAATCACTGTGTCTATTATAGGGAAATAAAAGATCTTAAACGAACTGAAAAGAAATTATTAAGGCTCCTTGATCCTGCTTTTCCTTCTGTCTACTTCACATGCTTACATTTTCCTTCAATGTGAAAGATCTGTGCTATTCAAGCATATATTGTAAGCCCCTTTATATCACTGATGGAGAGAATATTTTGAAGGTTAAAGACCAAAAATTATGTCCAAATTTAAAGGACCAAAGCCAAATGAAGGAAATAACACACTATTGTTCCTGGGGAAGGAAGTCTCACTGCATCTGCATCAGAATGAAACCCATTGATAAAACCCGCATGCCTTTCCTTGATATTGTACAACTCTTTTGTAAAGTTAGGTTCAGGGAACAGGGGAAGGGCTGATTGTTTATTAATCCTAGATGACGAGCCATAGATTACTAGGGGAGCTTTATCTACACCAGTTTTACTGCTGCAAGGTTTGACAGAATTTCCTTAGTGCAGATGAACATGCTTATTCAAGCAGAAGTTATTCTAGAAGCTATCTTAGGTATCTCAGCATTTACATATGGGTTGGGTGGACACCCAAGAGCCTTTCCTGCATACAACTATTTTGGTGAAACAGTCCACTTCTAATCAGAACAGTAATAACCATAAAACTTTTAAAAGCATATCAGATTTGAATGACCTTTTGATTCTCAATAGTGCTGCAGTGGAAACTCCTCTCTTTTCCTTTTTAGGAAATGTTGATCTAGATTAATTTATCTCATAGAAAGATCATCACAGGGAAAAAATAGATTGGACAATAGAGGTCCCGCAACCTCAGTCGCACAACTGATGTGAATGTCAAATCTATTGATACAAATGTCAACATGAAACAATAAAATCAAGACTGGGAATGCTAGAAGGTTAAATGTAAAAATAGAAATGTTAAACTCTAAACCAAACCAAATACTTCTGCTACTTAAAAGTCTTATTGAAACTATTCAGTAACACAGGAGCACTATCTGGGTGGAACAAATTCATGTTCATTTATACTACCTCCTGTCATTGTAAAAGCATACTGAGAAAGAATATACAGACGGAACTAAGTTTGGAATGATTACCTGCCGAACTTGTAAAGGAAGGATTACGCTTATCTAGAGAGCTGGTCCCTGGGAAAACTTGTGCTCACCTTGGATTTCTGCTGGTAGTAAGGTATAATCTACTTGCCATTCACAGCAACACTTTCCTTCTCATCTGAAATGAATTTGGCTGCAAAGGAAAGAAGACGAATAGTAAAGTTACCAACTTTTGTCAGTAGGGGCAAGTACAGCAGTTAAAAAGAGCCTTGTAAGTGGTTTTCTGTGTTCTATCCCAACAAAGACTTTACAGCTTGTGCTTCATCTTTTTCTTAGTAGCAGAAATATTGTATATATGTCAACCAGTCCATCCCACAGCCTCATTGAAGCAAAACTGGTCTCCTTAGCAACAGCCTTTGAGACGCAAAAAGGAAATTTCTCCGTCTGTCTGACCTGGAGGTTCAAACCCTCCCTCTGTGGACCAGCTGCCCTCTTTTGTCTCTAGCTTCATTTGTAAAACATTTTAGCCTTGATCTGTGTTTATATTGACAAAAAGAATCTGTATAAAATAAATGAGGAAGGTTCAGCTGTATAAACCTGCCGGCTGCCTCTGCAAGAGCCAGAAGCAACAATGCTGAAGACAGAAATCTTCATAATTTTCCTTTAATGCATAGACACAAGTAAACTGGCATTATTGCTTGTCTTCAGGAGTTGTCACAAACCAGATGATGTAGGTACTTCCACATAGACAGACAGCAAAGGCCACTTACATTCTCTCTTCTGTGAAGACCTATAGTTTTATTGGACCTGACTTCAAGACCAGTCCTGAAAATATTACCTATTGATGCTAGGTTACATTTGTAAAACATTGCAAGATCAGGGTACCTAGCCTATCTGCCTGTTACATCCACACCAGCCTANTGATTTTTGCAGCTGCAGTGTAAAAAGAGCCTGAGAAAGAAAGTGTAAATCAAAATAGTCACACTGTCATCCTCCTGGAAAGCCTTTTAAGGAGCAGGCCTGAATCCCACCTATATCTATTTGGTTAGCTTCCAGCTGGTAAAAATAAGTAGTACTGAAAGCAGTTGATGCTGCTGCTTATAGAAAAGCTCTAGTCCAAGGAATGCTGACAGGATGACAGTCCTGGCTGAGTGACCAAACAGGCTGAAGGTACCTCCTAACAAGGTGTCAGTAGAAGTTTAGAAGCAGGGTCCTAGATGATGTCTTTTGCTAGGATTTCACTCAATGTTGAACTGTCTGCTGCTAATAAATGCTACTTGAGAAAAGGAATGGCATGATATGCTATCTCCAGTTTTGATGATGCATTGCACTGCCTGGTTTACATGGCAATGAGGAAGCTTGGTCCAATGCCAGGCTTGACGGAAAGCTCTTGTGCATATACATATTTATACTCTGGTTTGCTTTCTGCCCCTCCAAGTGACTGAGGGAGCCAGTGCCTAGGATCAAGTTTGTTTCCCTTGGTGGGAGCACAGCAGTAACATTCAATGTGCTTCTTGTCTCAATATGCTGTTGTTTCATTGCCTGAGAAGACCAACAGAGTAGTCTAGTTTATGGACCTGCTTTTACCTCCATTTCTGCCTACGCTGTTATTCATGAGGTGGGAACACAATTTTGCTTACGCAAATCTTCCACTGTGTAAATCATTCTGGCCTTAAAACTGAATGCTAAAATGCACCTTGTAAGTTAGAACAGCTAAAACTGACATTGAGGCAGAACTACTACTCTGCACTAAAATGGTTTTGTTAAGCATGCACACAAGCTAGTATTAACTTGAGACATTTTCATCTGTTACTTTATTTGAAGAAAAAGAAAACGTGCTAATAGTGCTAACAAACATCAGAGCTAAGCAATTTCATAGGGTGATTATGCAGCAGAGTTCTGGAAACCTTCTGTCTACTGCAGCTCCTAGATATTAACACAAGCAGCAGACTAAACACTTGTACCCTGTTTGTACTGCCAGGTGACAAATGAAGGTAATTAATGGGCAGCTATAAGGTGGAAGAGTCTGGAAAATAGTAAAACTTGTAGTCCTGAAAAACATAGTGCTGATGCCAAAATATTGATTTAATTGCATTACTGTTGCTAAGTGATCTTGTATAGTTTTACATTATATATTGATATTTACAGCTTATTATATTTTCTTATTTCTCTTCTACCAAATTTTCCCTTTGAACATTTATTTCTAGCTGGACATTAGACAAAAAGAAATATCCCATATCAGGTGCAGCCATTCAAGTCAACTGGTAATAGGACTCAACACTTGTCAGGTATTTTTAATTTAGGTTTCAATTCTCTTTTTTTGGCTAACATTGACTCTGACAGTGGATAATTACAATGAATACACTTGGTGACATTAAAATCAATAACATCTCTGTCTTTGCTCTTTGGGGAAATTGACAATAGAGGCAAAAATGATTTTCCAAATATTTTGGAAGTGGCCAGTACTAAATGAAACTGGAAAGCAAAAGATTTATGACTGTATAGCACTTGCATTACTGTGGGCTGATTACTTTCTCTGAAATCCATAGTCATGTAAGGTGAACTAAATTTATTTGGCCTCAACTGTAGAATTTCTTCCAATTTCACAGTTTTCTGCAGACTGCTTCAGACATCTGCTCTTCAGTGGAATCAGGGAACACACACTCCAGCTTCAATTTTCAAGTCAACTTGTTAGAAAATGTACGGGTTTTCATAGTCATTCAAGGCAATCAGCCTGTGGCTTGCTAGGTACAGAGGATAGTTTGTAGTAAAAAGGGATGGTTGTAACGGTCTGGCCTGACCTGACCTCCTGCCTATCCTGTCTACAATTTCCATGGTTACTCCAAAAACTTCAGTAAGAAAATATCTTTTTATAAAGACAACCAGTTGAAATGTAAGAAGTGCAAAACATGCTGAGTTTTACATGCCTGTGGTAAACTGCTCCAGTAGTTACATACCTCAGTGTTAAAAATGTATTTTATTTCCTGTTGTAAATCTGCTGATTTAAACTTCAACCACTGCATTTTGCTATCCTTATGCCTCTATACTAGAAACTCTTCAATCTGCCTTTAGCACTGATAAAACCCATTTTGTCTGTGGGGTGGGAAGAAGGATAAGAGCAAAGCTAAAAAAGCAATGTATTTGCTTTCTCCAATTTTCCAGGAGAGGCATAAAAAGGTAGGCTGCATTTTACCACACCCAAAAGAGCTTTCTGATACTATGCCAATATGAACACTTTATTAGATTAATCCATATGCAGGTTATAATGCTTTCCCCTGCACAGCATTTCCCTCATGGTTTTTTGAATGATTTTAAAGAAAAATATTCACATTCCACATTAGAAAAGTTACAGGCGTTAGTATCAGTGTTGCTTTGCACAAGGGAAGCTAACATTCCTCTCCAGAAGGATGTTTCTTAGAATAAAACCCTGGGGATGTGCGCGTCTAGGCACTGTGGCAGGTTCTCATTTTCATTGAAAAAAAGAGGCTCAGGCTGCATTTCAGCCATTGTAGCGTAATGGTAAAATCAGTTCCTAAATATTATAAAAGTAATTCCTGTTCTAAGAAATTTTTTTTGTCTTATAGAGGAGACAGTTCATTGTTGGTAGCCTCTCTCAATGGAGAGGCACAGTGATGGATGCTTGAGCCAGGTTCCAAAATGCTGGCAGCACCTGGTTGGCACATAGCAGTGACTGAGGGGAAAGGCCTGACAATACCAGGCTGATATGCCAGGGTATCAGGGTCAAAATGAAACGAAGACTGAAATTCAATAAACTGAGAGGAGACAATCTCTTCACCCTCTTTCCATTTGTCCTGTTGTTGGCTGCACCCCGCCTTTCTTACCCCTGCTCTGGCACACTTTGGGCCCTGCTGTGATCTAATTTAATTCGAGAATCGCAGACAACTATTTAATCTTTCATTGTGTGTTTTTCAGATGGGTTTTTTTGCCATTTTAGCTAATGGAGTTGGCACATAAGAACAGCTCTGGCAATTGCCAGCACCAGCATGTTGGTGAGGAGCGGGAAGGAGGCAGGTGAACGCACACTCCGCCTTGGCAGCAGTGAGCTATAGATCAGCCTGCTGAACCTTTTGAAACCATACCCTTCAGTTTTAACCAGAATGTAAAAAATACATGTAATACCTTGAAAAGGAAGGCCCTGTCATGATCCAGAAGGCAGCAGCCTGGTGGGAGCCTGGTGAAGCCGGGGCCGCGTGAAGCAAGGAGACAGGGAGAGCCGAGGGTGTCCCTCAGGGCTCTCGATCTTTCTGCGAGGACTCCGTTGCAGCACTCGCCCCTTCCTGAGGCGAAGCAGAGGCAGCTCCGGAGCAGCCCCATACCCAGAGTAAGAATATTGTAATAGTTCGAGGGTTTGGGGTTTTTAAAAATTGATTTATTTATTTGGATTTCCATTCTTTCCTTCATTTTCTTTTGAGCGCTGTCTGCCCGCGCCTCGGTGCGTGGCTGCCGAGGCACAGCTGCCACACGGCTCACGGGGCCGAAGTAACAGGTCCCTGTCTGTGGCACCCGGGTGTCCAGGCAGGCTCAGGAGCTCCGGCGTGGCCTGCGTGCCACCAGGAGCTGTGGCATGTCCTGTGTGGCAGCTGGAGCTGCGGCATGGCCTGTGTGGCACCAGGAGCTCTGGCATGGCGTGCATGGCACGGACATCCCCACAGCCCAGCCGAGCGGCCGTGCGGGAGCCCACTGCCTACTGCCGTCTGTGGCTGCAGCCCCAGGGCCTGGCTGAGGTGTGCCAGGGGTGGGAAGCTGTGTTTTACCAAGCAGTAAAAAGCCAAAATTCCCGTGCATGTGCACATCAGGTCTGTGAAAGGACACGAGAGATGTGACGGTCGCTCAGGCCTCATGCGTGGTAAAGCTGGCAGCCCTAACATCACACAGGATCTGAGATACCCGGGCAGTGGGTCTGGATTTTAATGATAGATTCCAGCCACAAGTAAAGAAACTTTAGGAATTGATTCAGACGTTAGGAAGTTATTTTTAGCTTACATTTATCATGTTGACCTCCTGGGTAAAAAAAAAAAAAAAGGAGTTAATACAAGAAACACATAATTGTTTAACATAAATGACTCCAAAACTATCCCATGCTATAAAGAAAGGCTGTCGGATGGCATAGTGAAAAGAGAAATTATTTACACAAATTGCAGTGTGGAATTCTGTGGGTCTTCTTGCTTTTGTTCTGTCGTTACTGCATGCTTAAATTGAAGATGTCCATTCCTGGGCATTTTTCATTTAGTCCCTACTCTCTTTTATGTGCTACTACTTATTTTGTGTCATTCTGTTTCCATGAACTTAATGATTTTGAGGTAGAAACCTATATTATCATTCACTGTCACTTGATATTTTCATAAATCACTGGGCATATTTAAAACTGTCTATACCCAGGTTTTGTTGCAGCAGAGAAAAAATGCTAATTATAAATATCCTACATAAATACTTTGATATAGTACAGTAGCTCTATGTCATGTAAAATGGCTGCTATTCAGCTCTGTGGATCTAGTGGTGAAACAAACCATGAAAATAAAGTTGACTAAAACCAGAAATGAGCGAGAATAGCTTTCTCATGCCAGCTGAGATGAGAAAACGATAGGGTGTTATTTATGGATTGAAGTTTTTACCCTTCCTTGGGTCCTAATGTACTCCATGCCCTTTGCAGCAAAGCACTGCTGCTCTCACAGTGCATGTTTCAGTAGTATTTGAAAACCACCTCTGTATTTTTTGTAATGATTTTTAAAAGGAGAAATACCAGACCATCATACTTGAAATCCAAATCTATCTCTGTTAAATGGAAAATGAACACTATAAACCCAGGAGCAGCTGGTGAGCAATCAGAGATCAGCTAACATTTATTTTAAATGTTATTTTAAAGCAAATTTTTATTTTTCTAAATTGAAGAGTGAGAACATGACTACTTTAGAATGTTTTCTGTTTTCCAAGTAGTAAGAGCACCCTTGTCTGGACAGACTATGAAGAAAAAGACCAGGCTAATGGAGAGTCAGGGCTGTCATAGCCCTGTGAGGTGTTGGCAGGCCTGCCTGAACAAGGCTCATGCAAACTGGATTGGGTTGGTAATCGTGGGAGCTAAAAATTGGTAATTATTTTCATTTATGAAGTTCTCAGGCTTTAGTGTATGTGTTTTCAAGGTTTTCTCTGCAGTTATGAGGGACATAAACCCGAGGAAAGGGAAGGTAGAAGTGCAGTAATACAATTTAGGAAATTAATCTGGGACTTAGGGCTGGAAGCACCCTTCATATTTGGGAGGCCTTACAATAAAAGTTATGAGAGTTGCCAGTGCTGGTGAATGTCTGTTGAACTCCAAATCTTTTGCAGGAAATGCTGTGCAGGTAGTACTTTTTACCTGGCTCTAGTTCTTAGCTACTATTGCTATCACCAAGCAGGTAATGTATATGGTGGGGAAAAGGATTCTAAAGAAATGCAGGTTGTAAATGGCTACTGTTTCTACAAAACATTGCTGCAAGACCAGGACCTGTGTACAAAGTCCTGTACATACTTCAGTTTATGGGCAGGGACACAAACCATTTCCTGTGTGTATCCTTGCCCATGTGCTGAGTATGTCTCTAGGATACTTCATCTTCCACAGCCTGACATGGGTCTTAATTTACAATTCACTTGATCTAATTATTTGCAAACTAGATGATGTCTTCAATATAGATGTTTTAATGCTATGCACTTTATATTCATTTCGTGGCTTTAAAAGGCTCAGTAAAAGATTTGGAAGTTTTAAATAGTGTCTGATTCCCATCTCAGATTTGTGCCTATTTTTTCTTGCATGTTCTGTGAGTGCAGTTTGTAACCAAACACAGAGACTGTGATTTGACACTTGTCATTAGTAGAGTAAATAAAGGATAAAATTATTTGCAATCTAATTGCTTTGTACACACTTGCATTTAAAAACACAGACACCTCTTTTAGTCAAGATAGTTCCTCAGTTGCAGCTTGTAGGAAGTTAGGGAGGAAAGAAGGAAAAGGGTATAGTAGGGCATTTATCATGTCATGCCTTTCCAGCTTTTCTGTTTTCCTGTAGGAGTCTACTACTCTGTGCTGGCAGAGATGGCTTTCTGTGCTTAGGAGACACTGGATCTGACCCAATATGTCAATTCTTGAGCTTAAAGACTGAGGGCACTCTGGCCCTTGACAAGATGTTTTTTAATACCAGAGTTAATACTGACTGTGCAGTTAAACTGAAAGAGTTAAGTTTAATTTATCTTCTTTTACAAATTGCTTCTAAAAGGCTTTACTGTTTGTTCATCTCCACCGGATCTTAAGCAGACACATTGTGTTGCTATGGAAAATAGTGAGCAAGGAATAACAAATGCTTCCTCACATAGAAGCAAAGCACCCTGTTAACCACCAGCCGTACAGATATGACTGAGAGTGGAAAAGAAAACATGGGGAAAAATATTAAACCAGTTCCAGCTTTCATTCTGTCCTTAAGTGAAATACAGCCTCACTTCCTTCTTCCAGCACAGCACAGTGGCATTCATGTAATCTTGGAGAGGAGGGTCATTTCCTGATAGCAGGTTTACTGTTTAAGGATACCTGCCACAGTCATGAGTATCCGTCTGAAACAAGAGATTTTGAAAAGCCTTGCCAGAGTTACACTTCACATATGCACATTTTACACTAAGCCAAAAAGAATAAGGAATTCTTCCTCTGTGATCTCCTTAGTTCCAAGAAAATTTCTTCATGAGACATATGGGGGAATATAATACCTTAAATCCAGTCAGACTTCATCATGCCTCAAGACTCTGAAAGGATCGGAGAGATACAAATTAGAAAAAATTTGACATTGGCCTTGATCTTTGCTTGGCCACCTAAGATGCTTTCCAGGGTCAGCTTGAAATTCAACACAACACCATTCTGTCAGAATAAAGCAGGAGTTGCACAGTATTTTTGTTTTTAAGATATTACTGTTACAGCTTTTTAAAAATAGGACCCAACCTCTTTTTAAACAACTGAATCTTTTCATTCCTAAGTCTCTTCTTTGTTTCCATCTATCTGCAATTTTCTTTTTATAGTGTTCTTGATTAAGCAGAGTTGCAGTCAGTACTCATTCATACAGCATACTGAAGCTGAAAGTGTAGGTGTCTGTTTCAAGGGACTGTTTGTGTTGTGATGGGCAAAGAACAGACCAGTTGCACTGTTGTTTTTACTAAAGACAGGCAAAACTAGGCCAAATCCTATACCACTCACTCAAGCAAAACTCCGAGAGAAACTTTGCCTCAATTCATCTAAGAACAGTCAGAAATGGAGTTTAGCAGTTTCATCTTTTTCACAGTGTACTCTGAAAAGCTCAAATAATCCTTTTTGCAGTTGTTGCTCTTTCATGATTCAAAAATGTCTGATTCATTGTAAATGTAAAAACTCAGCAAAAAGTATACATCAGAAATTCCTTCAATATAAAGCTCCAAGTATATGTGAAATAAAATCTAGTAAATGTAAGATTCCCCACTAGCTGAAACTAAGCTAATTTTTGTTAGCAATCAATACTAAATAATATGGTCTGAAAAGTGCTCAGTGCCTTGTGAACTTAATCTGTAGGAGCAGTTGCACCACGTCAATCTCCCCGAATCAGCAACATACTTATTTATCAAAAGAACTAAATAAGAAAACCCAGAGTCTTTTGTTATGTGTGTTTCCTCAGTGTTTTTCTAGTTCTACATGATCATGTCCACGAGTAGCCAACTTCACTAATATCTTTCTTCTGTCAGGAAGACAGCATTATATGGCAGGGAGTGCAGTAATCTACCCACACTCATAAACTGCCTTTTGTAATATATTCCCTCTTCATCTACATTTTTCAAGAACTTTTACTTAAAAGTACACTTGGGTGGTATATGGAATGCAGCACCCACAATGCTTTTTTTCTTACCTAATTTCTAGCTGCATTGCCTGAAGCTGAGGGGGTCTTGGGATATGCCCATAATTCTGGTTTGAGTCAGTATATGAAACACTGGATTAATAAGAGACTTTTACCAACTTAGTCACCACTCTGTAAGTAAACAGAAACATTTTCCAGTGAGTGATTTAGACTAAGTTCATGTTTGTAAGCTTTACTCCTTTAATTCTGTTTCCTGCAGCAGAAATATCAATTATTCATCATTACTTACCAAGAAGGAAGTGTGCCTGTAACATAGCAAGATGATCCAGTATAGAAAACAATGTAGACTTCTCTGGACATCAAAAACATGCAATAATATTTCACTTCTCCCTTGGTAGGGAATCAAAGAGAGCCTTGGGTACTCCAGTTCAAACCACATCACAGTTGAAGTATCCAAAGAGAATCTAAAATTTCAGATTCAGCCGCTGCTATGTAAAACAATGCCACAGAAACATTCCCATATCAAAACCACAATTTTCATAGCCAGCTGAATAGCTCTTTCAGGCAATGAGCAATCAGTTCAAATACATACCTTAGTCCAACTAAAACAGAGATCCACTGTATATCTATCTGTTAATGGAAAATACTTAGCCTAGACTCTAATCTCTAGAAATTAGCCTAATTTGAAGGCATTTGAGAGAACAAACACTCAAATTACAGATTGTTAAAATAGGAAATATGCTGGATTTCTACTGGCACGCTTTGTTGGACACTTCTGCAGTTATGCTGGAGTCCAAATATAAATGCTTTCTGTAGTAGCTTGAGAGGCATAAAGGATCATGTTTTCTACAGATGAACTGAGATGAGGGCTGAAGATCTAATTTGTAAAAGCTAAAAGGAGGCCTTGAGAAAAGACTTTCTAATCATGTGTATGGAAGGATCTTCTGTTGGATGTACCATGATGGCTACAGGGAAGAGCTGGCTTTACATGGGGCAGGGGTAGAGATTGGATCCCTGTCTTCTGTTGATGTCTTGAGCAAGACTCCTACCTGGGGGAAGCCTAGTTTCTGACTAGTAAATGTGGTCACATTCTTCAGTACTGTGTTGTGTTTGAAAGATTATTTCTAGCTGTTTCTTACAGTTTCCAAGGGCTGATTTCACTGTGGGTGAGCACACAACACCAGGACTATCTTAGGAAATGACACCCTATATTTAGATATCCAAATGCCTTAAAACAAAGCTGTTCTGAATAGAGATAGCAAAAGATGTAACTTTATGCACTTTACCAAAAAACTGAAGAATCATCTTCCATCTAAAAATCCTTTATTTTCCCAAATCTTACTCATTGGTGTCCTATGTCACTTTTGCCACCAGGACATATAAGAACTCCAGTTTTAACTTGTAATGCTACCTTTGCAAGACTGAAAACCAAAGACATTTGTTCCAAGCTTTCCTTACAGACACTGAAATTCAGAACACTTTTCAGTTAGCTGTTCTCAAAATAATTCAAATAATACGTTAGAAATTAAAAAAAATTATGTGCTCAGAAAGCATAAGTTTTGCTTATATAACTTTAAATTCACTTTTCAAGCTGTACAGAAGAAATATCTTTCTTTTGTAGATATGATCTCTAAATGTAAATATCAAGCAATGACGAAGAGTATTTTATTTTTAAAAACTCACAGTTTGGGGAAGACTTGCTTAAAATTTTGGAAGGCCTTGAACTTTTCTGACTAGCACTGTCTGCAGTTTCTGGTGGAATTCCCATGGAAGGAAATAAGTGTGTCCATGTCCTTTGGTTACAGGAGAGGAATTAAGGGTTGAATTTCCTTCACATAAAGCTGTGCTCCCAATCCTCATGCCAAAACATCTACTGCTAGAAAAAAAAAGCTGTTAGAATGGTGCTTCAGTAATTTTGTGTATTTCAGGCCTCCACATTCTGGACTCCAGGGCGATTTGAGGTTTGAAACTGGGACATTAAAGCTACAGTAATATAAATGGAATGACATATGTGCTTTCCAAGATCTGGAAGCCTGCTGCCCTCCAGGTCTCTAGCTTATTCAGGAAATGATCTTTTTTTATAATGTTGACATTCCCATATACAAATGAAAATCCATAGTGTTTCCCAGACCTGACACTGAAACTCACACAAAAGAGAGTAGCAGGCTCAGAATGAAATAAAGTGCTAAAGGAAACAAGAATAATAATCTCAAACTTCATTTATTATGCTTCTTTAAATCTTTGTTTGGCAATGTATCTGTGGAAAGATTGAAGTTTAATTTTTCACACATTTAACACCTGGTTAAACACCATGTAAACCCATGGCAGTGGCCAAATACACCTCATTAAGGAAAACATGAGACTACTGTCCTATTGAAGTTCCAGATTTTTCTGTGCACTATTGTGGATTGATTCTTTAGAAGCTTTTTCAATAAAGCATCTGTCCTGATTTTGTGTGTTCAGATTAAGTGGAATACATTTTATTCAGTAACCACCTCTGGCTGTGATTCTTTATATAATTTGAAAATGTGTTTCTAATATTGCTGTTTGTAGGACAGCAGAGGACAAATGTTTTTACAAAGTAAACTAATAATATTGACACTGTAAAAGAGAATTCCTCTTGACACCTGCCAGTATTTGGTCCTGTGGCTGACATATCCCTCCCTTTTTTTGACTTGCTTTGTGGACTAACTTTTGCCAGCATCTTGGAGATATTCTGGCTTTGTATCTGCTGCAAAGTGCTACGGGCCAAGTATCTTTTACCTCCCTCCTATCACACCCAGAGGTCAGAAGTTCATTTGGATCGTTGAAGGAGCCTGCTTCTGTAACAATTGGTGAAACAAGATTATGTTAAAGAAAGCAGTGTTGATTTTATTAGAAACTAGAGAGAAGAATTAAATGAAACAAAAGTTGAACATAAGAAGCTTTCCTGTACCTGGCAGAAGCACAAAGTCTATCTCACCAGGTTACAATCTCATAGTTATTACTGACACATTCAAGCATGCTAGAAAAATGTATCAGTGCGTATCTGACCTTTCTTCTCATACTACGGTTCACAGATCTGTTGCAACAGGAACTTCAGCCAGCAGCAGCTTCAGGAAACAACAGTTTTGGCAGTCATGAGCAGCAGGGAAATGCTTCACCTTTTGAAGCTCCCTTCAGCTGAGAAAACTCTCCCTTGTTACGATAACTGAAATCCAGGATTTTTTCAGTGGCAGGTTGCGTTAAATATATTTCAAGGATGCAAAACCCAAGTAACTGTTTTGCAAATTGCAGTTTGTGGCTAATTCCACCCAGTGATGACAACGCCTTTGTGTGAGGATTCCAGCTTTTTGCTAGATGTGTTATCATGTGTTGTCCTTATGAACTGATAAAAGGAAATCTTTAGCTTAGCACACACACACACTTCTATTTCTGTTTATGGGAGCTCCACTGATCTGTCACTGGGGAAATACCTTACCTGAAGGAGAGAAACAGAATTATTCTTTCAGAATTAGGTATATTGTATTAAAATATGTCGAAGATTGCTGCTGCCATAGGGCAGGAAAACGCACAGGCTGAGGCTGGCTGATCAGTGCAGAATTTGATGTACATGTTGCTACATTGTAGTCTTTAATATAAAATGCAAGGATACTCTACCATCAGATTGTCATGGCTTTTAAAATTGGATTGTGATGTTTTACCAAGAGTTCAACATTCCTTGAATTTCTTTAGTTAGTGACTGCAAGAAGAAAAGTTGGTTGTCAGAACTAAGATTGTAAAAGTTTCTCTCATTCTAGAAATCTGTCAAATTCAGTTTCAAAAGCCTTTAGAAAAAGCAGACACGCACAAATCATAGATGGGAAGTGCGAGGACAGCCAGTGCAGTGTTTCAGCATGCACAAGGCTCAAATCTGTTTGAAATTCTGCAGGATTGGAGTAAAGCTGGTGGCCTAGGAAATTCTTTAATATTGGCACATGAATGAAACTGTTCAGGACAGAGAAATCCACCCCTAACACAGGGATGTGTTCATGGGATGTGTTCATGTTCATCTCATTAAATCAAACTGTCACACTCTCTTACCTACTGAAGGAGCTGTGCTGTCTTTCCAGTGCCTGGTCTCAGAATTGAATTGCAGCAATCTCTTCAAAATATCTCATTTGTCACATGTGCCAATTGTGAAAGCACACAATACATAACCAGAACTGACAGGAGATGGCAGCCATGCAGAGAAAAGTGTGACATACACAGTGTTTTGAAAGAGGAATGGAGGGCCAGAAGAGACAGTGAGGAAGAGCAGAGAAGAGAAGGTATGACAGCCTTAAGACACATCAGAAAGGACGAAAGCCATGGAAACAGTGATGTCAGGCAAGGGGTATGAAAATGAAAACAGGGAATATAAACTATTCACTCTATTTAGGATAGGAAGGAGAGATTCAAAGACAGTAGAACCTGGGAAAAAAAAAGACATAGGAGAGCGAGGGGGCTATGAAAGCGATGTTAGAAGTAGTGTAATAGAAAACCACTACAGAGAAAGTACAGACAGCTACAAGAGATTAGAAACTGAGGCAAACATCACTAAGTATGAGGGATGGGTAAGGAAGGGAGATTTTACTGGAGACTCAAATTAACTGTTGATGGAAAAGAAATAGAAACAGAATGAGGAAAACATTTGCAGAATGAGAAAGAAAACAGGCATGTGAAGACATTGGGACATAGGGAAGAAGAGTACACAGGAAAGAATACTCTAAAGCGGAGGAGGAGCATAGACAAAAATAAACAAAAAAAATTTCAAACCCAAAGTAAGCCAAGAAAAAAAAGCCCCAAACAACTTCCCTTGTCTTAAGCCACCAAGGTAGGGGAAAGAGGTGGAATTATCCATTGTTGACATAATCTTTTCTTTTGAAATAGACTGTACTGTTTGCAAATTACAGAAACAGCACAGTAACTATAGTTACCACAGTGCATGCTGCTGCAAATACAATCCTTTTCTGGGTGTCTGTGTTAATTCCTGCAGAGATGACTTTGTGATGCACAGCTATATCAAAGGATCCATATAAGTGCAGCCAACTGTATTGAAAAATTTCTATTTATCCTCCTAGTCAGCCTTACATTAGTAGTGTAATTGTAGTGACTGACACTTGCTTTGTCAGAACCTTTTCACAGCAAACTACTCCAAGAAACCATTCCCCAAACCTACCTGATCACACACCTGTATTAACTGGCATGTTCATATGAGGTAACAGAGACATAAACACAACATAATTCTTGCTATGTAATGTAATCCTCAGTGTTACAGATGAAGAAATTGATTTACAAAGGCATTTGGGGACAAAGGTATTTCATTGTTGCCTAGATCAGATAGATCTAGGCAGATCTCTCTATTGCTTCCAATTACGATTTTACCATCCATTGGATTCATTGCCCCAGGAAAGTTACTTTCCACTTCAGCTTAACCAGTATATTTTGATTTCTACATATTTCATAGGAATTCTGCAGAACTTTCCTAAATGGTAGCTTTATCCTGGAAAAAGAAAAATGCAACTTTTAAGTTAAGTAAGAGCAGTGATAAAGGAAGGGTTTCTACAAAGAACTCTCTAACATTTCTGTACATTCACTGTCTATTCAAATCTTTCAAGCTCTCTACGTTGACTTTAACAGGCAATTAATTAGACTGAAAGTTAAAGCCTGACTGAAGCGTTCAGTTAGAAAAAGATGCTATCTGTGAACCACTGCATGCTGAACATTTTGATCAGGCCACCAAAAATGTGGCTTGAAACAGGTGCGAGATATTTTTATAGAAAATTGATGCAATTTCAGATGAGTTTAATGAAGCAGCCATTTCATGAGGCAGCTAACCAGCTGCTCACAGTCGTATTTCCCTCATCTTAAAAAAATTGTTCAAATCTTCAGTGTTTTCTACTAATCATATACAGAACCACACTTACAAATGGTCATGCTTTGTATTTAATCCATTTTTCCTTCAACTGTGCAAACACATGATACTCATTGCAGGATACTTACTATGTAGGAAGCCACAAAATGGGAAGCAAAGTTGTGTGGTGCCTAATCTGTCCAAACATGGTAATATTACCTACTAAAAGTAAGCTGCAAAAAGAGAAATGGGAGAAAATGGCTATAAACTGAGTGTAAGTATGCTAACTATAAATAGGATTAGAGAGAAAACAGGCTCAAATTTTTCCTTTCTCTCCTTAAGAAGCTACACTGAGCTCAGTGGGGTAACTCAAGGTAGAGTTCCCAACTGAAGAATCATGTCTTATTGTTACACGTTCTTTCTCGGCATGGAACCCATTTATTTTTTTCCCAGTAGACTGGTTAGTAAACCACAATTATTCAGTTAGCCATCAAACCTTAATTAGATTACTTACATGCCAGAACAACCCCAGTCACTCGTATGAACTACATTAACTTCTAATAATTTAGAAGGAAATCACAGGCACTGAAACCAGCTCCCTCTCTCATGGATGGGAGAGCAGCTGCCTGCAAGATCACAGTCGTGCCAAGGATACTTTATGCTCTGCAGATGGTTCCCTTCCGTCTCAAGTTTGAAGATAGAGATGTGCTGAACAAGCCTGTTGTAACATTCCTGCTGAAAAGTTAATAGCCAACAACTAAATCTGAAAAAAAAACCAGCAGTGGAATATTCCTCTGAAGTATGAAAATCTATTGATGGCCTTTTAGCAATAGCAACTAATATGGTATTTCCTAAACAAGGACTTGATTAATGATACTTGGAAGGGATAATGTTTTTAAACGTTAGAACTGGAATGGAATTAAATCATTGTTGATAGTAGTGCATGCCTGCTCACACCAGTTATCATCCTCTGCCTGTCTGAAGATTAATACTCTGTATATATACTGTGAGGGGAGAAAGACGGAGCAAATTCCTTTCCAGCATTTTTTCAGTTTAGTAAGATAAATTTTTTTCTCTGGTAAAAAGAATCTATTCCCAGCATTTTAAATCAAGCAACTCCAGGAAAGTATGTTGAAAAAGCACAGTTCACAATGAGTAGCACCTTTAGTCACAAAGATGGGAGCACTGAAAACCTGATCATGCAGCAGAAATATTCTGTAGTGCCTGATAAGCAGGACTGCACTCTCTTGGGAAGTCGTCAGACTGCATCACTGCAGCAAGCTTGGTGTACACTCCGTGTAACTGGAATCTTTAGGAATGGTGTATGAGAGTAATGAAAAGGCCTGACAACAGGTCGACCTTTCCCTGAGGAGATGAATATAATCACCCCCTGAAGACAGAAGTTGAATTTTAGCAGCTGTTCATACAGGTTAATTTTTGTCTTCTTTTCTGCTGGCCATTACAAATAAGTGACATTGGGTAGTACCAGTGCTATGGATGGCTTCAAAATTAAACAGGTTTAAATTTTTTTTTAGCAATGAGAAATACACCATAATCACGAAATGCTGTGGCAGATCTTGCCAGCAGAAGCAGGAAAAGGGATGCTCTTTAGCATTCTGATTCAACAACTGCCTCTGTAACCTTAATTTGTGCTTTAAATTACCATTGGCTTTAAACAAATAGGTGGCATGAATGAAAGGCACTGGACAGCTCGTAGGGAAAGTGGCACAATGGTGTGTGAGGGGATTCCATTTATAAAAGTTACTCCACACCGCTCTCATTTGTGAACCCACAGAGAGCCTGCAAACTCTGAGCCCTGAAGTCCTGCTGTTAATATTGTATTTTACACATGGAAGTAGCATCCTGATGGTGTCCTTAGTGAGTTAAAATGGAATAATAGTGATAACATGAAAATAAAGGAGCCCTAGCTCCTCTGTAATGTGTAGACCTAACTACTTTGGCACTGAATAGATTCAGTCCATACATGAACAGATAGAGATGGCAGGATTTGAGTTCTTTGTTTGCTTTGCTGGTCTTTTCCAGAATTTTGTGGATATCCATTTCTTAACAATTACCCATCCAGTGTTATTTCTGATGAGGGCATTGCCTCTGGCATTGCCTGTATACTGCAAGCTTTCATCAAACTGCCAGAATTACTTCACTCTTCATTTGAGCCTTTTTCCACTCAATTTAGGCAAGGTAAAGACATCTGCATTCTCATCTGCATACATGCATACTGATTTTTTTCATTATTTCTAGCCATAAAGAATATTTTTTGGCCTAGCTTTCAAAAAAAATCTCTTTTCTGTCAGACCTTTGGGCAACTACAATTGTAGATGTAAACTGACATACATGTTTTGGGTTTTTTTCGAATTAAAGCATAATAAAATGCTAAAATTGTAATTTATTTTAGGTAGCCTCCTAACATTTGTATGTTTCATAATTTTACTAGGTCTATAAAACTAGTACCTACTAAGTCGTATGTCATTGATTTTACTCAGTAACTGTCATATACATTCCTTGAGATAAGCACGTACTTCATCTCAGGTAGGAAAGGCACTCTGCTTTTGAAATTTAACAGTATGCAAAGCAACATTTTATCATAGTATCTAAAAAATGTATGGAAATCTCTTCCCTTTGCCATGCCATAATATAGGATCTCCTCTCATGTTTCCAAGGTCACAAGAAGGGCTTTTGCTAATAGCCCAAAAAAGCAAAAGGGATATGAGAAGCATCATCCCAAATCTGTGAATAAGAACCTAGCATATTTTGCATATGTTTTACTGAGTAGGTCCTCCAAGATAGACATAAATTTTACTTTTTCTTATTAGTTGTGATTTAAGGCTGTTGATCCCACTAGCACCTGAGTAGCACATGCTTCTTTAGTAGCACCATTTCTTGACCCAAAGTGAAATTTTGCTTTTGCTTTTTTTGAAAGCATTGTGGCTTTATACCTGTGGGTGGCTCTTTTAAGGAAGCGGCGAGGTGTGGTCACTCTTTAGTGTATTAATGAACTGCATGCCCTGGGCTTTGTAGGCAGTTGTTCAGTCATGTAGATCTCTCAGTTTTCCATTTCCAAAACCATAAAGAAATACCTGAAGAAGACAGCAATGGGAGTTGCTCCAGATTTACACCATTTAGACAAGCTTAGATTGCTTCTGGCTTTCTTCTAAACTACGTTGCCCTGTATGTAGGATAGCACATGGTGGGTTGGGCGGGGGAGTGGGGAGGGAAGGTTCCTAATAACTTACACACTTTAGAGGACAAAGTAAAAACATCTTTTTTCTTATTTGCAATTTATGTATGTGTCTCATTGGCAAAATCACATCTTTAAATATTATGCAATGACATATTTCTAGTGTTTGTACTGCTGAATGCTGGATAGAACACTCACCAAATCAGTCATCTATAAAGATACTTGGCAATCACTTAAAATCAAAATAGAACCCCCAGAGGGTGAACATGCTTAAATTTAGATTAATATTTCATACTAAGAAACACATTCTTGTTCTATTTTGGTTTTCAGGATGCCAAAGAACATGTTCTGGGCATGATTTGTGCTGAAAACCAGAGAAAATTCCACTTTTTCCTATGCCATAAACCTGCTAATAATTTATAGATAAGATCATTAGAGCAAACTCAAGTTAGAGTGCAGGATGTAAATCTTTGTGTCATTAGTCAGCCATTTATGAAAATGTTTGTTAAAACTCTGCAATAAATAACATAATAAGTCTAGCAGTCCTCATTTTCCTTAATTTTTCATCTTAAAAAAGGCCAGTGAAAAGAAAGGTTAATTAAAATCTGTCATTTATAAGACATAGAACTACTTTCCAAACAAGGCTTATCACACAAGAGGTATTCAATAAAGGTGATTTTATGATAATTATGTAAAAGTCAGCTTGTTCAGAGCTCCTGGCAATTATCACTCCCAATCTGTGGAACAACAAAAATGATTGAGTAGCAAGAGAAGCTTTGATATATAAAAAACTTAGCAACTTTTGTCCAAGTGATATATATGTGCATGCATACACATGTACAAATACAGGCAAGATGGAGGGATGTCCAGCATTTGTGGATTTGGACTGTGTTGGAGATAGAAATCTCCTATTAAGTTTATTGTGAGTACCAGCCTAAATTTTTGAAAGTGACAAATTAGCTGAATTCAAGGCACTAAGAAGATTTTGATTTTCAGATCCAAGCTCAGTTTGCAAATTAAATTATCAGAGACATCTCTTCAAAGTGCAAACATCTAAAATACATCTGAATTGGGTGCTACAAAATGAGGTCTGTGACTGAAAGTTCTGATGCAGAAAGACCAGATTTGTGACACAGTGTAGAAGACAAATTGTACGTTGCCCATACTTTAATACCATGGAGAATTAACAAAATACCATTTAATTTTATTAATGGAAACCCAATTGTCATCCAAAATCCAGCTAAAGGGAAAATCTAACTGTAAAATCTTCTACCAGAAGTTCATGCTTCATTTAAAGCTGTTCTTAAAAATAAAAAGGATTCTCTGGAAGATCTCTAGATTAAGAAAAAAGTAGTTTCAAACAATTAGTAGATATGCAATTGTCTGTTCTATTATATCTTGTTTTATACACTTTCCATTAAACAAAATTTTTTCTGTGCTCTTATTTCCATTCAGCAGCCAAAACCAAAACATAATGAGAGCATACAAATCAAATAATATGCAGCAAGTTTCCATTCTTTAGTAAGAAGAAGCCAGACTATTCTCTAGGCTACAATATTCCTGACAGCATGTGGTATGAAGGCCCAGCCCTATCTGCTGCTGTAAAGTAGAATGCTATTAAGAGAAGTTTTGAACAAAGAGAAACATTCAGTGTCCTTCTCCAAATACAGTAGAATTAGTGTAGCAGTCAAAGTTAATTTTCACGTGGTTCCTGTGTAAAAATCGTGTGCGTTCTGGAGGATTAAGGCCAAATTCTGATCTCACTGGTGTCAGATGAGATACCCCAGTGATTAATGTGGTTCTTGGCTTCCCAAGCAGCTGTCAGACTCAATGTGTTTCTAATAAGATGGAGGCTCAGTAGGGGCCAGGTACTCTCTTAGTTTAAATTGTTAGAGAAGCAGGAGTTGTATAGAAGGTTAGTAGATGGAAAATGTTTTATGCCTCCCCTAAATGCCTACTCCAGATCCAGAAATCTAGTTGCTGCAGCCCAGCATTAGAACTGGCTAGGCTTCTGACTGAGGCTTAAATTATAAGCCTTCTATGTAATAGCAATAAAGCAAACACTTGATGTTGTATATTTGCAAGAGAACTTGGTTTCAAATGTTTGACATCTCACTTATTTTGGCTTGGGACAGAATTCTACCTGTTTCCCTCTAAGTAATTATTTTCTTTGTATTTTCAAAAGTACTCTTGTACCTGTTACTTAAATAAATCTTTAGTTCAAAGGTAGCTGATACTCATTAAATGTAGTGCTGAGCGGCATATTTAGTGCAAGCCTAACACAAAAACTCTGACTGGGTAATAATGCTGTAGTAGAAAATTTGAAATAGAAAATGTTGTGTTACAAAGTGAAAATTAAATGAAGCTTCTCAGTGCCAGGTCTGAGTAATTTCAGACCATGGAGCAGTAAAGAGGCTGCCAAGGAGTGAGGCGATCTGCTGTTGTACTGATGGCTATCCTGACCGAGAAACCCTGGTGGCAACTTGTAATCCTTCCACAAGCACTTCTGGCAGGAAGTGCAGTACTCTAAGGTCCACTGTTGGGTTGTCTGCAGCACTGTTGGGGGTTGCTCTTTTTCCAGAACAGAGAAGGCACTCAGCAATATGTGAACCTCAGGAGACGTGGTGCAGGCACAGCAGAGTGAGGCGTCTTCTGCTTGGACAGCACCTGCGGCAGTGCTCAACAGCCCCACTCCCTCACCAGTCCTCCCCAGTCAGCCAGGCTGTGCACGTAAGGGACACTGTGGCCCTGTGCGGTTCCTCTTGGCTTCATGAATCCTACACATTTTCAGGGACCCGGAAGAGTGAGGCTGGGCAGAAAGCTGCAAGTTTACCCTTAGGCAACACAAGTTAAGAATATCTCTGTTACCAGTAAAGTCTCTTTTTCTTTGAAAGCTTATACATGTATTCACACAGTATGTGACTGCAGGTACACCTTCGGCATACTGCTGTGTAGCTAGAGAACTGCCCTGGAGTCCTCTGAATGAATCAGGACAGAAGGACTCTCTTTTTCATCACAGAGCAGTTTTGTGCCTAAAAGTATCTGTATTTGTGTAGTGTTGTTACAGAGGGGGTGAATGGAGTCCAGATGGCAGCTTTGCAATTTGCAGTGATGAAAACACCCTCCAGAGAGGTCACTGGCACCATCTGAGCTGTAATGGAGCTTCAGTTCATACTGTGCTGCCTTGCCTTACTGATGCTTAACAGGTTGTAGCATCATCTGTAACCTGCTAAGACTGTCTCTGTGCAGAGATAACTGACCTTTTACAAGCCTTGAAATACAAATTTCAAAAGTCAGGAAGAATTCTGTGGTTTTTATCCTTTCCAGATAATTTTAAAATGCATGGATTATATAGAACATGTAAGAGTACTTTAGGCAGAATAAAACCATCGATTATTTTTCAACTAGGATGGAAACTGGACTTCTCAGCAAGACACTGAGGAGAAGCATTGAACATGAATTTTCAGGAAAAAGGGGGCTGTTTTCACTGGAGGGAAAGCTCCATGCTGACCTGTCAGGGACAGATTCAGCTCCTCCAAAGACTAGGACTTATCTGGCAGAGACCCTCACTAACACATCAGTGAATTCTGCTGTAGTGGAGCAAGGCAGACCTTACTGTGAGAACTGCTTTACTTATTACAAAGATCCACTGACTACCTCTTGCCTGGCTGATTGCTCTGCTGGTGAGCCCCAGTTAAACACAGGCTGAGCAGTTTCATGGCAAAAACGTACCCAACAGAATATGACATCAAATTGGCTTTGTAGCAATATATAAATATAAGCCTTTCAAATACTGCCTGCTAAAGCACGTGCCATATGAGGTGCTCCTGTGTTCTGCATGTGAGAACTAACTAACCTCAGTGCCATCACAAGAGGTGCTGCTGTTCAGGAGTGCAGGCACTGGACCTGAAGTGAGAAGGTCTGGTAGCAAGAACAGGATCAGGAGAAGACACACCTGTAATAAGAGAGGACAAGGCATGTGAATGTTCTGAGTACAACTTTTGGAATCAGTGCAGCAGCCCTGCTCCTGTGGCAGGGAGGAAGACACCATGTGTGTGGGCCTCACATTGTGCGCGTAAAACTAGACAATTGCTTGAAAAACAAAAGGAAAATAACAATCTCTTTTGCATGACAAATGACCAGAGTCCACCACATTAACACATGAATTGCCTTTTATTTGCAGTTTACTCATATTTTTATGTGGTTTTACTTAAAAGTAGCTACTTTTACACGTAAAAGTGGTTATAGAGCAGGTAGTTCTGTATCAGGAAAGAGAAATTAGTTCTCTTCCAAAATAGTTAGCTCTTATACCAGAAAGTAAAAAGATGGGAGAAAGCAGACGGTGTCTGTATCTATCTACATCTATATATCTACATCTATATCTATATCATCTATGTCTATCTATATCTCTTTTCAGGAGGGCTTAGTAACCTTTTCCAGTCCATGAGTGCTAACTCTAAAAGCACATAGACATTTATTTTGCATATGCTCTGTCAATGTCCCAAATCCCAGTTCAATATACATGCTATAAGAATGCTTTCTTCCCTGTGATGCTGAACATGGAAAAAATAGGAAATAATTTCATTTTTTTCACAGGATGCACATCTTGAAAATCCTAGGAACCAACAGCCCATACATTGAACTAACTTCATACCCCCTTTTAAAATTGAAAAATATAAAAGTAATTCCCTGCTCATGGTGAACTCTTTTCTGAATGAACCAATTTTTAGATGGGCTCACAGTGGGTATTAATGAAATTAAACAAAGAAATACAGATTGCTTTATTTCTGTATGTCAAGGGGCTAGTTAGGGGCAAGGAAAATAAAAAAAAATCAGAAGAATAAAAATGAGAGATCATTAATTAATCTTAGCAAAATTCTGCTTGCTTTGGGAACAGAATTTTTATTATAGTATCTTAGAAACACTTGTGTTTTAAAAACTATATTTTTTATTACATGTGTATGTGAACATTATTATACACCACAGTACACTTTGCAGTTTGTCTAATCTCTTATTTGAATATGAATGCTAGTTAATTTTCATTATTTGAAAACAAGTTAAAATATTATTATTTCATTATTTCATCCAACTATTAAAATGGGTTTGTTTTCAGTACAACTTGTTACTCTGTAAATGGAAAGCGTAACTATTTGGTCTTGGGAACCAAGCATCTGAAAATTACAAGAAAAGGGTAAAGCCTCATGAGTTACTGTTAGTAACTTCCACTGAAAGGCATTATATAGGATAGTATATTTTCCCTCTGGAAAAGGGTAGCTCAATTACAGCTTAGGAGGAAATAAAACCTAAATCAGAAAGGAAACATCTACACAGATACAGTCTTTTTATTCACTATGTGATTGTCACACATGTTACAAAATGGGACAAATTTTCTTACCCTTCCTGGAGGAACTGTTATGAAGTGAGGAAATCCCATATCAATCGTATCGTATCATATATCATGTCATATCATATCCAAGAAATAATTCTTCTAGAAAGCACCAGCCATGGGCTGAATGAGAGGTCAGCTATAGGTTTCTAGATGACTGAAAAAAAAAGAGGATAGAATAAGAACTGGTGTTCTTGTAAGAGGCATCAAATAAACTAATCAATCACAAACTTGTAAAGTTCAAGTTTAGGTTGGAAAAGATGTTTAGTTCAGGGCTGATTTTCACTTTATTGAAATTATTAAGCTGCAAACTTCAGGATTTACTCTTGGGCTTTCTCAAAATCACAGAAACTACTCTATGTCAAGATCACACACATGCTCTTTGTTAGTGAAAAACAGTTGTCCATTTGTCCAGCTGATGTGAATAGGGTCAAGGGAGTTCAACACCTGCTTTAGAAAAACACTCTCAATAGTCACCATATTTTTCTAGAACACGTGCTGAACTCATCTAACCTTGGTCATGTCAGAAAGACAACTGTTTTCAGCACTATCTGATGGAGAACTAAGGTCTGTTATGTTTATTAGCAGTATTTGTACTCTGGTTACATCTTTGCATTCTTCTGGAAATGAACATTTCCATAAATGCATGTTTCATGGATTTCGTGAGTCAATTGAAATGTCTTCAAAGCGCTTTCTTTTGGCCTAAACTCTCTGTGTTACTTCAGGATGGGTGAATGAGGCTGATAGGTGTCTGCACACACACTTGTGTTAAAGGATTCCTAGAACTATTGAAAAAAGGGGGCTGCCATATGGAACAACAAAAGGTCCATCTCAGTTTTGTAGCATGGTTCTCTAACCCGCAGTGGCACAGCACTGTAAATTGCCTAGTCCCATAAAAAAAGTCATAAAAACCCCAAAAAATGTTGCAAATAACACCACTAAATTACAGTTCAGCATTGTTACAACCAAATAGCTCATGTGCAACTTCATAAACACTTCAACTGGTGCTTTTAAATTTCCAGATATATTTACTTTACTCCTCTAAAGCACATTAAAGAAAAAGTATTCTTTGTTATCTGGGACTATTTGGAATCTTTGGCAGTTTGCTTAACACATCATAATATCTGTCATAGACTTTCCTAAAACACCAGGGAAAATGCATACCTCAGGAGAGGAATAAATCTCTTAAAAGGTATTAGTGTAATTAAGTAGGTCACCCTGTAGAGGTAAAGTGCCTGTTACTATTGGTGGATATTAGTCCTGGGTCAGCAGAGTGCTTAAACAAGGTCCAGTAAAATTTGTAGGCAAATATATGTGCAGTAAATGCAAGTTCTTTCCTGAGACATGGTTCTACATAGCTGAGACCTGGCTATTATGCTGGTTCTGAGGGGTTTTGCCTTTTCCTTCCCATTCTTCCAGATGGAAAGCCAGTCTTACAGCAAGTGACAGAGACAGATGTCCAAACATAAATTATACCTGTGTGCTTCAAGTTTCTTTTTCTTCTCCTGAGTTGTCTTGCTATAAATACTGTCCCCAACACATCTGCTTGAGAGTGGAGTTCAAACCCTTGTATGTCCTGTGACAAATCTGCAAGAAAGCAGAGCAATATGTTTAATATTTACAAGCCTGTGAGTGTTCACAGAGAATCACAGAGAAGGGTTGACTTTGGAGGGGGCCTTTGACAGCTGTTTCGTCCAACCCTCCCTGCTCTTAACAAGGCCAACTAAAGCAGGTCACTCAGGGCCATGTCCCATGGGGTTTTCAGTTATCTCCAAGGATACAGACTTGGCAATTTTCTTTGACAACCTGTTCCCATGTTACACCAGCCTTACAGTGAAAAAGCTCTTTTCTTATGTTTGAGTAGAACTTCCTGTCTTTAAATATATGTGCTCTTGTCCTTTCTCTGGATATCACTGAGAAGCCTGGCTCTCTCTTTACTCTCTACCATCATATAGTTACACACACTGAGAGGACCCCTCCAAGTCATCTCTTCCCCAGGATAAACAATCCCAACTCTCTCAGCCACTCCCCATATGTCACAGTCAGGAAATAAGATTAGGCTCTTGCTGTCCTGTACCATTCTGGCACTGTTTGCCTGAGGGGCCTTGCCCTGGAAGCAGGCATCTGTACTGCTGAGAAAGGTTTAACTGAAAGCTTCTGGCACACAGAGGCGGCACTTCAGGGGAAACAGGTAATTTTTTCCAGGGAATGCTAATTTAGAGTATGGACTAAGTCATCCTGGAAGAGGGATTTTAGGAGTGGCCACCTGAGGAAGAATGTATGATCTGTCTTTTCTGGTGTAATTTTATTGTGGTGGTTTTTTAAAATGAAAGACAAACTCCATGAAGATGATGAACAAGTAATCTCCACATTGTAGGAGAGCACTGGAAGATTGAATTGTCTCACATCCTTTACTGAAGACTGAAAGGTTGCTTGCAAAGTGTTTCTGAAGTATTTCATTTCGGTACAAGCTTTGGAAACAAAGAATGGCTAAAGGGAAGCAAGGTTCATGCAGCACATAAAGCACTGGCCATCAAAGCAACTGGCTTGTGTACTGCTATTTTAGCTCCTAGGTTCAAGAGTCCAAAGGGTGTTTACTACTCTGACTCTGACAGCCCTTTGCATGATTCTTACAGACTCTAACATGTCTCCTGTCTCTCACATTCCTTGGTCAGGTCCTCCCTGGCCAGTTACAAATCTTATTTTGCTACTTTTCATTGCTAAATCTGTCTTATGCTGGGAACTTCTGAAAATGATGATGTAATCTGGCTGTGTGATTACAGCTGAAAATAATTTACCTGCCTGATATTACACTACAATGTTTAAATTCACAATGGGATGTAAAGTATACTTCCTTTACCTTTCTGTTTTCTGGATCCGCATACACATGGCAGGGTAATTGATGTTTCTGATGTCCCTGTAGATAAGAGTAGCCTGACATAAAAAGATGGATCCCAAAGGACTGAACAAACAAACTGAATAGTCAGAGGAGCTGACAGACCAGCTGTCACTGCACACAGAAGCCAGTGAAGGAGAAGGTATGTGGTGAGCTCTTCACTGGACTGCAAAATTCTCATAGCTGTTCAGGCAAGGGAATTCTTTCCTTTGTTTCTGATCCTAAAGATTAAATCACAACCACTCAAATGCAAGCGTTTTTTAATTTAGCTGTTCTAGAAAGGGCTGGAGAACACTTTCACAGTCATGCAAGATGTACATACAGTCATACAGACAATCCTTGCTAAGCATGCAGATGTTCCAACTTCCTGCTTTCCAACACCTGAAAGCCTGTTCAGGTAGGAGAATAGGTATTCCTGTGCACTGAGTTGCCTCTTTGCAGGGCATTTGCAAGGGCTTTGTGTGCTGGAGGTGCATCAGTCACTCGAGGGATTTCATGTTAGTTGCATGTTGCAGCTGCAATTAAGGGAAGTGTTTTTTGGTAGGACTGTTTTCCAGAAAGATCTCACAAACCTGAGTGAGTGGTAAAAAAAAACCTATCAAATTAATATCAGTGTGAAAAATGTGAAGTAATTAATATTGAGGAAAAAATAGTCTAAACTGTGCTTATGGGATTCTGAACTTGTAATTGGCAGATGTACCTCAGGAAAGATGCTAGAAATCATCACCAGCAGTTCTCTGAAGTCATTACCTTAAGATACAGTAGTAGCCAAGAGGAAAAAAAAAGTCAGAATTCATCAGGAAGGGCATCAAGAACATAACAGAAACATAATTTTTTTGCAGTACAAAATCTCACATAGCTTGGGCATTGTCTGAAATTTGACCCTCACATCACAAGGAGTCGTAGTGGAGTTGGAAAAGGTGTAAAGAATGGCAGGACAAGTGATTAAGGATGTCAAGTAATTGTATTAGGAGAAGAGACTTAAAGAACTAAATTCTAAAGTTTGAGTGGAGAATACTCAGTGAGAGTTGTGAAGGCAGTTAATGAAGTGAATGCAGAGCTACTAACTCACCAAGCCCTTCATCATCCTGGAATTTGTTGCCGCAAATTTTGGAGACAGTTTCAGCAAAGGATAAGAGGAATTAAGAACTCTTGGAAAACCAGTCTAATACCATATTGAAGAAAATTAACAGGAATTCCTTAATCAGTGACTCTGGATGTGGTTGGAGTAGTAGGGAGATAGTGACCAAGAGCACATGGTCTCCCTGAATAGCATCTCCTTGGCAGTGGTGGAGGCAGAATGCTGGTCCTTTTTACATTCTCATTTTTCTAAGCCCTACTCAGATGCAATTTTCATCAGCTTCAGAGCATCATAGTCTCCTCCCATCTCCCCAGCCTTGTGTGCAAGACCCAGCTGGGCTGCAGATTACAGAGCAGCAGATGGGTCAAGCTAATACTTCTGGTTTGGGGAGTGACAGAGAGGTAGAGAGACTGCAAAAACATGCAGTAAGTACATGAGAATCTCAGGCAACTTCTGGAAAGTGAAAGATGTAGTCAAATGATTAAGTCATCTGCTCCATGTCATCATGCCTGGCTTTTAAGGATTTCTGCCAGAGAAAAGCATTGAGAACATCAGGCTGATAGGCAGTAATAACAAAAAATATAAATTATTCTTTCTGATTCCTTCTGTTCTCTTTTTGGCTCCTACAACAGGATTTGTTGAGAGTAGGATTATGGGGAGGCCATGAACAAACTTAAAATCTGTGCCCTACTAAACCATCTCTGATTTTGTATGTGGGAAGGAAGTGGCCTAAATCTGACCCATCTAATATATATAATACATTCCATGGCATGTAATGTTTTGACAGCTTAAGTAGATATACAAGCACTGAATTGGTAACTCATTCAAATAAAAATGGTATGCCTTCTATCTAAGTATTGGAAGTTCTGGTTTTATTCAGATAATTGTGTTTATTTTTTCTTTTCCAACAAGATAATTGTGCATATTACTTCAGTCCCTGGTATGTGTTAGGCTTGTCCAGGTTTTTTCTAATACACTCTCATGAAATTTTAGATACACATATCATCTGTATTGGTAATGGGGAATGTCAGTGCTGGACCTGAGCGGGAGATTAAGAATCTACTTTTCCTGCCTCACAAACACATTGCTTATGTCGGAATTTTCTTCCCCCAAGTACAACTCTATGTGGACTGTGCAAACATGTATTAAATGGGCTGATCTTCATAATGTGTTTGCTAAAAACATTTTATTTTATACATCAGGAACTAAGCCACTGAGAAATTTGTGTTTTGTCAGGAGAAGTCAGTGGCAGAGAGAGAAGAAATGGCTGTGGATTGCCTTAACCACAAAGCTGCTATAGGTCAGTGGGAATGATGGGCCATGGAGCTACTCATTTGGTGAGTTCAACACAACTGCAGAGCACTTCTAGGGATACAGTGTCAAGGAGAAAGGTGAGCTTTATCTGCAATGTCTAATCTCCTCTAATAATGGTAAAATTTGGCACACATTGGATAATTTCTTTCCAAGTATTTAAAGCCCTTCAGTGTGCCTCTTACACAGATAAGTGGTATACCAGGAATTACACCACTGGGAACTTGCAAAAGGAGAGGGGCTAGGTCTGTTTTTAGGAAAATGCTCAGTGGATCCCTGAAGCTGAGACCTTCAGTCATTTCTTTTACTCACATGAAAATTTATGAATAAATTTTTTTTTTTTCTGTGCTCCCCTCCTCTTCCCTTCTCTTTTTTCATTTCTTCCCTCAACACTGTTTTTTCTTTGCCCAGTAAATGTCTGGTAGGTCCTGACAGCTCAGCCTCTGAGTCCTTAACAATGTTGTGTCCCTGCTTAAATAATTTCTGATTTCTGAACCCCAACTTGTGTTTTGGCTGGCTGGGAAACCTGCATTAACACCCAAGAACATTGTTCTCCTACTGCACAGGAAGAGAACCAAGGGGATAGGGAGTGTATCCTAATCATGCTTTATTCGTGTAGAAGCCTGACAGGCAAATAATTGCTGCCACTGATCACAGACAGTGAATTAACAGCTTGGAAATAGTGCTTCCCACATTCCCACATCTTGTCCTCAGGCTTAGGATCAACATGAATTGTGAGCAGATGTGCCTGCAAGTACTCTATTCTCATACCAATCTATGTTCTGCAACAATGCTGTAGTGTCTAATTATTTCTGAAAAAAAATTCCACCTGAAAAATGTTACACATATCACTCCATAAATAATACCTTTCCCTCTTAAAGTAGAATCAGGAATACAGGTCAGCAATTTACTGTGGAGATACCAAAGGCTGGGGAAGTGGACTGTTACTTTTGTCAGTGGATATCTTGTTGGCCAGGTAAGAAGATAAAAGTTGTGGACATGGTTTTGCAATATTTAATCTCAAAACTTGAGTTCAGATGCTGAAAGAAATCTCTGTCCAGATATAGCCTTTGTCTATTGATCATTGGTCTCATTTTGCTGTCAGTTTTATCCTGCTTTTTACCTTCATTCTCTTCTTTTTTTGCCATCTGAATTACCTCTCCTCCAAGAATTGGATAGGCATTGCTATGGAGGTCTTCTGAGAAGACTGGAAAGTCAAGATGAGGTTTAAGAGACATTCTGCAACAGACTTAAAACAGCTGTGGAAGCCACCGAAGGATTCCTGCACTCACTTGGTTTCAGCCTTGAAAGCTCAGTTAAGATAGTTTTTCCTTTGGGTTGCTAGAACTCAGAACAGCACCAAAAGTGATTAAATGAATAATAAAAGAAGAAAAATTATACTTGTAAAACAGATGTTGCCATAGGTTTCTGGAAAAAAACCTAATCTTGCCATTTCCTAAATTCATGAGAAGGAGAATGGCTGAAGGAATGTTGTTCATTCAGAGACTAATTATGAGTGCAATTTCATATTGATTAATGGCTGAGATAGAGTTACGTGTGTCCGTTTTCTCCCATTTAGAGACTCATGTTGGAGTGGCTTATGAACAAGCTCCCATTGTGTTTAATTTTGCCCTCCTATTATGAGGGAATAATGCATTTTATAGTAAGATAGGTTGAATCATTTTGGAATAAATCTGTCCTATCCAGCCTTAGGCAGATAATCGTATCTTATAATCTGGAGTTCCAGGGACTCAAAAAGGTCACTTCGTTTTGCAAGCAATCAAATCCTTGACTGCATATTTGGACACAGTATCAATACAAACATAGAGTTGAACAGTTCAAAGATTACAAATTAAGAGATGCAGTTGCTCAATTTCTTTTTTCTGTCAACACAAAAGTGAAAGAGTAAGTCCAGTGGGAGTATATTGTACATGCACATAGTTGTAGCAGAGAGCTGAAGAATATTAATGAATTTCTCATATATTTGTCATTGTATGCCCTTACTGCAGACTACTGAAGTCTTTGATTAGGGTAGCCTGGAACCAAAGACAAGAAAACACAAGAATAACTGGAAAATTCCCTGTGGTATGATGCAAGACTGAAGGGTAAAAATTATAACTCAAGGCAGAGAACATTCCATTCTCTCAGAGGATCTCTGAAGGAATGGATGAGGAACAACAATTAAGTACTGAAGTCTGCTTCACTATACGCTCACTGGTTATCCTTGTATTGACATGAGCATTTCTGTGTAGCCACAAAACTACAGAAAAAGGTGAATTCTGACATGCTTGCTAGAAAATACGTGACAGAAAAGTTTTTCTTACATATGGAGAAAAGCAAAACACACCATTGTTAGTGGTAGATCTTTACACCTTGTTTCTACACAAGCTCTCTTTGGTTGCACAGTCAAGTCTAAAAGATCCCTTTGCAACTTTCACACTTAGACTTTTCATACTTAGACTCTTGGGTGTGAAGTAATGAAGTTCACTGAATTAGTCATTCAAATTTTTAAGATGGCCAAGGACTCAAACAAGTAGTGTGTTCCTCATAACCTTTTGTTTCGGTTGCCATTTATGAAACTGTTTTGATGTTATGAAGAATTTGCTCGATGTTTCCTGTCAGTATCAGGTCTTATGTTATTACCCTCCTGACTCCAGCCTGGCATAACTGCAGGACCATCTCTGAAGATGAGAATGTAGATATTTAACATATGCATCCTGTTCAAAATCAAAAACTGGTCTCCATGTCTCCCTTAAAAAATGTCAGAGACGCAGGCACATTCTTACATCAAAGAAAGTTTTATTATTTGGAAAGTGTTTGAGTACAAAACTATTTAGGTAGAAGATAAAATAATGTGATCATTAATGACTTCTTTTGAAGTCACCATATATATCTGGTGTATATTTTAATTAATCTGTATGACTTCTTGTTTCTGTGGTTGCTCAGACCTTCCTAACAGTAATTTGATGTGAACTGGCCTGAATCCTTGCATCCACAGGCTTCAAATGAGTTACAGCAGCACATTTGAATGCCGTAAGGAAACCCTCAGACCTACCTATGCTGTCTGTGGGGCAGAGCAGCAAGGCTCTCTTTAAGACCAAATTCACTGTCTGTCCAGACAGTAAACCTGAGAATATGGCCCCAGATATGATGGGGCCGTGCCTAATGGAGCATGCAAGCTGCTGTGTGCCTGATCACCTGAAGGGAGCTAACACAGCCCCAGCATATCCAGGCAGGCTGGCTGCTGCCTGCCTGCAAATGTCCACAAGTCACCCACGTTGGTAAGTGACGGGCAAGCTGTTGTGTGCTCACGGCCACTTCCAGAACTGCTTTTAGAAGAGGTGGGAACACGCCTGCTAGAGGTGATTCATGGCTGCCCCTTTTCAGTTTATCAGTGGCACAGTCTCATGTGGCTGGCAAGAGGGGAGCTGGTGGGTAGCATGAAGAATGAAACTGATGTCAGAATGCTAAGGAAAAATGGATAGATAAACTAAAATGCAAGTAGCACCTGTGTTATATCATGGTGAAAAGGGGTAAACATGCAGCATGAGACCAGCTGGGGAGCTGGCATTGAGACACACTGAGCTTCTGTATAGAGAAGAATGCCTTGCATTTGTCCAGGTTCATAGTGGTTTGCACCAGAACATGCCAGTTCCATAGGATCCCACTGAGAAATGTGCTCAGACTCTGTAGAGTATAGCTTAAAATCCCTGTTATTTGGGTTAATGCTATAAAGAAGAAATTTGAGCTTAATTATCTTAGCAGTCTTTTCCATCTTAGTGATTCTATGAGACATCTGTCAAATGTGTTCAGCCTTGGGTAGGCAGACAAGGAGTGAAGTGTGTTTTCTGTGATGTATTTTCTGTGTGTCTTTGACACGTAGCAGTGTCATCTGAAAAGTCTTCAGTGCAACCACTCTTGCCTATTTGTGCCCTTCTGTCACCAACTCTAGACTTGATCCTGCTGTTCCTTGTACCAAGGGGAGTTGAGTGGATCCCTCAAAGGCAGCCTTATGGAAAAAGAAACATAAAGTTCCTCTTTAAAAGAGAGATAGGTTGACTGAACTTCCATTCTCAGAAAACTATTAAACTGAGTACTTAAACAATGTATTTGTAATTACAAGAAGGCTGCAGGGTAGTAAGTTAATAGCAGAGTGAGCTTATAAAGAACAAGTGATGCAGTACTAATCTAATTGCCTTCTATAACACAGTAATTAGCCATGTGGATACTAGAGAAATAGTACACGGTTATCTTAATTTGGTCTTAGATGATATAAGCAACTTGGGGATATATGGGAACTGGAAAACTGGTTAGAAAACTGTACCCAAAGAATAGTTATTAATATTGTTCTTTCAAAATAGTTGACTGTGTTAAGCACGTTTAGGAAAGTCTTTTCCTAAATCAGTATTTCCACCATTTGCACTAGTGATTTAGATGCTAGGGAAAAAAAGTATTTGATTTTAATATTGAAATACTAAATAAATAAATTATGTTTCAATAAGGACAAGCACAAGGTAGTAAACATTGAAATAATTATTTTCATGATTAAAAGATGCAGAACAAATAGTTAAATGGCCCTTCTGGGCAAAAAGGTTGAGAGATTTAGTAGATCACAAACTGAATATAATGACCAATGCACAAAAATGAGTAAGACACCTTAAATGTATGCATTGTAATTCTCCTAGTTAGCTTTGGCAAGACCTCATCCAGAGCCTTATGCTAAGCTTTGAGCAGCCCTTTTTAAGAAATCTTTGAACCAGAGGAAAGCAGCAAAGATGATCAGAAGCCCAGAAAATCTGACTTCTGAGCCTAAAAAGGATGAAGTTTGTTTAGTCTAGGGAAGGGAGAACTGCGGAGAGATGTGAGAACAGTTTTTAAATACATAGGAACTGCTGTGGAAAAGTTAGAAACAAATTGTTCTTGTGTATTGGAGGTCAAGAAAAAATAAAGTGTGCTCAAACTGCAGTGCAGGGAATTCAGGTCAGACACAAGGGAAGACTTGCCAGCTGTAAAATGATTAAGCACTGGAATAGATCTCCCACTAGATAGAGTACATCAGGGCACTTTAATGCACTTCCAGCCTTCTTACCTGGCATGAAAAATCTCTCCCCAGCAGTTTAGTTTAGGAAATGTTTTGTGTAAGTCAAAATGAGAAACGCTAGAAGGCAAGGTGTGGAGACAAGATCATATTTTGGCTCAAATGGAGAGAGCTGGGTCAGAGGAAAATTCATGCATCAAGACTAAAGTAATGTGAGCAGTTGGGGTCACTCAAAAGTAGAGGAGAAGAAAATGGATCTAAAACAAAATGAGTTTTGTGATACGGTCTGAGGCCCACCATGACTCCAAGTTATGCGAGTAAGTGGCCCACTACACTTGATATGTAAGTATCTACCAGAGAGACCCTCTGAAACTGAAAATGTAATTAAAATACTTTGACTTTTCTAATTTTGTTTCATTGCCCAAATAATGCATAAGACACTTTATAAAACTATCTTCAAATACCCACCATTTGATTAGGTGACTCTCAGTGGTGTGTTACATGATAAAGGTCAATTGTATTACATTTCATGAACTTGTTTGATAGAAGAGGTACAAAAGGATTTTATGCAAGGAATGGTGTTTTAAGAACAAATCAGAGACTTTTTAAAACAATATTGCCTTCCAAAATGCTTGGAGTGTGCATGCTAGTGTACACATTTGTCTGCTTGCTGTTCTGAAAGATTTATCTCCCATTATCTCATACATTGTTGAGGCTCTTTGGGAATTAATGCTTTGTGCATTCAGCTGACAAAGCAACCTTTTGCTTCAGGGTTCACTATTTTATGCTGCTCAGTGCTAACCACAGCTGTCCAAGGCCACGTGGTAATTCTGGTCAAAAAAATTAATTCAATTGCATGAGCATAATATTCCATGAACATTTGTAATGAAACCCTAAACGTCATAAACTTCCTGGGAAAGTTTGCTTTCTGCCTAATTATCTCTAGTGCTCTTGTACTAACATACTATTTTACTTGTGATGGTGAACTGATAATAGAATACTACACAATATATAGTGGAAAGCTACAGCTGTGGCTAAGTGGAGAAACTACAATGTTTTACTCAAGTCCAGGTAATCCAAAGATCTCCCTTTCAGATGAACATAACCCATCTCAAAATACCCCTTCACCTCTTTCTGGACTAAAACCAGAAAAAGGTGAAGTAACAGCAGTGGAGTTTAGACCTGACTGATGATGTTAAGGCAAGTAACATGTACTGTGAATATGTGTATAAAAGGCTATATTGAAAGTGTATTGGTGTGTGGTAACTGTACCTAGAAATTCCCTTCAAAAATATGTCCCTGGCTAAGTGTGTTTGCATAGCAAGAATAAGTTTCTGCCTCACAGGGTTTTCAAACTAAATAAATAAGAAAGAAAAGCAATGGCAGTATGCAGAGAAATGAGCATGTTCAAGATGTTGTGGCCAGGGATTTGGGAATATTATCGGTAGTGTTTCTGAGTCCCAGCTCAGTGACTCAGTGAAGCACATCACCTGAAGAAATGTAAGTTTCACATGCAAATACTTCTTGAAGGTCTATCTGCATCTGGCTTGCTCATAGTATTTGCCTTTGTTGATTCCAAAAGTCCACTTTTATGAATAAGGTAAGACAGTCTAGCCCTAGAGTTTTCTAGTTTTTCATCTCTCTAGGCTGCTTATATCCTTTCTTTCTTTGATAGACAGATCAGCAGATCTTCCCTGTAAAGACACTTTGTGTGACATTCTCTTCGCTTTTCTGTCACACGATTCTCCTTTTACACTCTCTATTCCTGTGTAAGTGATTATATTAGTTTTCTGGTGACATGGGGAATCTCTCTCTTCTTTATTATAGAACTTCCCTCAGCATTACTTTCCCTACAAATAATCCTTTTCCATTTCTAGTATTATTTCCCCCCTTGCATTCCACATGTTTTAGATTATTTTCTCTCAGTGTGTTAGCTTGTAAGACACGTTCCTTTTACAGTTGTTTTCCACCCATGATTTACTTGTGTTACTGTTGATCTGTCTACACTGTTATTTGTATCTCCTAACAAATTAGAATCATATTGCAGCATTTTACCATACAATGGGGATTTTTAAATCCTTAACTAGGAAACATGATGGCTTTGTATCTGATTTCATTGGCATCGCAGATACTACTCCTTAATCTCCATCTTTGCTTTCTTCCTCCGTCCTCTTCTCAATTTCCTCATCTTACTTCTCTACTGCTTCTTCAAAAAGCCACATGCATGCAGATGTCACTGTGCATGTTAAAAAAATCCATGTCTTGATCTGAACTATTGCTTCTCTACTACTCATGGCTTTTTTGAGGTAAGATCACCTGAAAATAATTTGTTCTGCCAAGGATTAATGTATCTCCATTTACTCTAATTCATGCATTGGTCTGTCAGTCACAAGGTTTGTATCAACCCTTTATATGGTCACAGCCCTGAGATGATGGGATTTGTTGGATTTTTTTTTTTTCTGAGTTCTTTCATGGAATTAAGCACCTAAATCAGTGCTCTGCACTGTCATAGATAATGAAAACCCTAGTAGAATCATTAATATTTGTCTTTCACTGAAAATGAGACCACTAAGCAATGTCTGTGGTGACTCACATTAAGTGTTTCACCTGTTAAATCCAAACAAATTTTCTTCTGCTTCTGTGGAAACTGCCATAATGCCTTGGAAAACGAAGTGTAGGGCTCAAAATGATGCTTATAGTGACTTGGAGAAGATAGTTGGAACTCAAATGTTATCCTTGTTTTTGTGTTTGGTCTAATGTAAAATAGTCAGGTGACATAATGTAAAATATTGCCTCTCCCTGTAAGATTTTCTTTTCTATAGTGTTCAACATAATAACCTTTCAAACATCTTGAAGCAAATAAAAGTAGAGGAAACTGATACCTAAGTATTCTGGCATCTCAATCTTTAGTAAAGACAAGGATATTCATTAAGCAGCTACTAATTTATTTGGTAATTGTTGCCCATAACTTAATCTCTTGTAAATGTTGTGGTCACTGAAAAGTAAAAGTTGAATGACAAGACTGCAGTAAGTATTTTCACCACAACTATGACCAGTCACAATTACACTGCTTGTATTAAAGAGAAAGATGGGTTTGTGTTTAAAGAGAAAGATGGGTTCGGCTGATGACTGGATCACACAGTCCCACAGAACTCAGTGGTGTCCCCCTTAGAACCTGATTCTGCCACCTACACACTGAATAAAGTGGTTATCCTGGCAGCAGTAGCCATTCAGTGGTTGCTCAAGGGCATGTCAGCTTGGACCACATGGCAGCGCAGAGATTGGTGAGAGCAGAATTAAAGAAACTGAATAGTGAGCACTAATGAGAATAATGGGTTAATGAGCTCAGGGACACTGCAGTGTTGGTGGCACCCCAAGCGGAACCACTGGATCTCCAGGTAGAATTAGCTCCCACAGAGCTATCTCAGGCCTCTTACCCAATGCCGCAAAGTTCTGAGTGAGAAATGTGCGCTCCTCACCACCCTAGTTTGTGCACTTTGGTTTGAATCACAGAGAAACTATGGAGTATGACAAATGGCATTCTTCTGGATGAAGTGTAGCTGGGAGATTCTCCAAGAGCACATCTAATGCATTTGAACTGCTTATATGCATTCAGTCTGTGAGGTGACACCAGTGCTGCGTGTGAAACACACAGTGTTGAGGTTGGACCCTCTGCAGTGTTTCATTCTGCAGATCCAACTCTATTGCATTGATTGCTAATATGGACCTAGCCGAAAAACATACTTGCTCCCTAATTTGTGAGAGTTTGCTACAGCAAGTGCATTAAATCAGAAAAAAGTATTGAGTTGACTTTATCAATGATGGGACACTAGAGATTTCACTGGCATAACATCTGGGATGATAGTTAACTGATGAAAACATAAAATGTGTGAATGTGGATCAAATCCTTAATATAGGCAAAGCTGATATAAAATGATGGCTCTTTAATTATACATCACCTCAAGAGACTGAAGTAAGTATCTTCCAGTAATAATTTATTAACTAGTGGGTTAGTACTTTTAAATACAGACATGTATTCTGTTAGTTAGAAAGCCTATAAATCTCACAAACTCTGTTATGGAAGTTATAAAACTACTGATAAAAAATATAAAGACTGTATTTACTAAAACAGAAACAGTGTTTAGATATGGGTTTTGTAAATCCTCGTCATGACATTACTCATCCTCTCCTAGGAAGAAAAATCCTGAATGCAGCATCTAGAGGTTTGATTGACCAAGTGACTGCATTTGGAGCAGATTCATGAGGAAGTTTGCATCCCTTCAATGAAGTGGCTTGGAGGATGTAGGAACATGTTCAGTAGATTTGTGTAGAGGTCAGTTCCTTTGTCTCTCAGATATGTGGCCAAGAAATATACTCAGCATAAGAAACTAACTGTACAGCATTGGGGCATCTTGGCAAGCTAGGTAGCTTTAAAAAATCTTTGCACCTTTTAGTGACACCCCAGAGACTGGAGAAGAGTTTGGGTTAATTTAGACCGTGCTGTTTGTCATTTTCTAAGCATTGCATGGCATTTAACCCTCTTTGAATTTATTCTTTCTGACCTCAGAGTGCTTCTTATGCTTTGAAAGAGGTCCTAGAGGAAAAGTTTTATGGTTGCCTCTCTATATTGCTCAGAGAGTTCTGCCCTAGATAAACACAAGAATTTTGGTCTATACCAGCTGGCACTTTTATTTGTTCTGACTCTTGCATTAGAAAACCTTACCTCCTAACCATAAGGTATTGGCTGCATTAAAACACCTCTGCTGTTTTCACTAGATTGCATATTCCAGTGGGCCTTACCAGGCAGTCTCAGAGGATATGGGGGAGAATTTTTATGCAGTATTCCCAGGACTGTTTAATGAAACCTATGCTTAAGAACTTCTCTGGTCTTAATTTTTTTTTGCATTTCTTTCTTTACAAAAGCCTATTAGTTTTCTGTCTTCCTATATTTTGTGGCTTTTCCACAAATACTTCCTCAAGTGGGGGAAAAATATTTCTTGGGTATAAGTTTTCAGGTTTGTTAGTACTGTGTGGAACTAGACAAGGACGTACCAGTTGGCCTCATAAAAAAGTCCTAAAAGTTTAAATTGAATTATGGCCTAAAATTAGAAATCATCTGAGAAAATAAAAGCAACCAACCTTACCCAAAAAGATGATTTAATGTTAGCATTGCGTCTTGTCTTCCCAGATACTTCTGTAGCCCACTGCTGTGCTCTCCCTCTCAGCTGGCCTATAATTCTGTCCTATAAAAGAGAGCTTTGCTGTCACTTCCCTGCATTTTTCTTCTTCTCAAGCACCTCCTTCAGCTTTCAGCACTGCATTTCAAGCTCCAGATCTGATCCTGCTTTTACATAGAGCTCAGTGAGGGGATTATGGCCCCCTCTCCCATCCCCATTCACTGCAGCTTTATGAGCAGTGCTGTGTTTCAGCAGAGAAGCTGGGTCCTGTGCAGTGCTGCTCTCCTCACATCATTGCTACCAGGGCAGGTGGCACTGTGGCACTGTGACCTGATGGAGTTCTACAGATTTTGTGTCAGTGTAAAGGGCAAATGTAAAGGGCAGAAAACAAGGGTAATTTGGACCCAAATGTACTGAATTCTCTTACCTGTATATCATACAAGCACACTCGAATTTCAGATTCAAGAAATATATCAGAAATTTTCACAGGAGATCACCTTAGGCCTGAATTGTACTTTGTCTTCTTGTGATTTGCAAAATAAGCCTCTTGCAAATGCAGATAGGACAGCAGTAAATAAGATAGTTAAGCAAAAGCTAATTCATAAAAATGTAAATGTATACTCCCTGCCCTGTGGCAATATATTCCAATGTTTAAATCAAGTTTCATGTTTCTTTTAAACAAGTCTTTAAACCTGTCTTAGTGGAAAAGTTATTCAAAAGTTTGAAAATATCGTCTATCACATTATTTATGAACTCAAAATATTTTTCCAGAACCATAAATTATTCTAAGCTTGTTTCCCCAGGAGTCCCATTATGAAATGAACTTTTAAGCTACAGTTGGAAGGTGAATTTAATACTAGTCATTTAAAATATAAAGTTCCAGCTCTGCAGACCCATCTGTGTCTGACTTTAGGCTGATGAATATTTCTACTGACTCTGTGGAAGTACTCCCACTAAAGTTAAGTACATCTATTAAGTGTTTGAAGGCCTGGATCTGAAAGTACCACAGTAATAATCATAAGTAAATATTTGTACAGCCTTTCCTTTCTCTAAATGTTTAATTCTTTGAGCATCTTTAAGATTCCTAGCTAAGAAGTTTGTTTTGCAATATTAAAAGTTTTGGAGCAAACCCAAAAGCTGCAAACCCTGCCAATTTTGATTTACATGGGTATCAGCGATTTCTGGGTACTTCAGTTCTGGTTTGTATCCCTGCAACTTAAGATTAGTATGCTGTTTTCAACTTAATACAGACAAAGAAAATATAGTGTCTTCAGTTACAGCATTATGAAATATAAAAGTGTTGGTTTGGGGCTTGATTGAAACCAGAAACTGGACAAATAGCTGCTTATTTGGAAATTCTTAAAGGTAGGTCAGATACAGAAAAAGATCAGTTTGTTTTGGAGAGGACAATGTTTCCAACTTGTCTAGGCTAGAAAAGCAGACTTTGACTGAAAACATTTAAATTCTTCAATAGACAGAAATTTGCAGTTAAATAAGTGTAAACACAATTTGACACCTTTTTAAGTGTGTTTGTCAGCACAAGTCCACATTTCAACTGTAACTGCCAAACTGTGTTTTAAATATGGACTGGTTTTCTTATCAGAGCCAAAGGGAGACAAGAGGGAGGAAAGTGAGTCTGCCTTAACTATACAAGCACAAAAACATACCAGCAATTCTCCTTCATAAGGTTCATTTTAAGTCAGAGTTATTGCATGTTTCATGTTGAATAGGTTTAGAAATACATACTCTTTTATGATATATTCCATATTTTCTTGTATTCTTCCTGTGCACTTGTGATGGACACAGCCCATCAGCATAAGCATTTCAGAGACTGACAGAAGTTCACTATAGATGTGCTTAAAATGGCTACAGCTTTTGTGGAAGAAAAGCAACCACTTTGCAAGCAAGTACATGATATGAGAATTGGAAGCAAGTACCAACCTGGCTGCTGTGGTCCCAGCTGCATTCACAGGTAAATCCGTATCAGCTTTTGTAGAAAGTGCTCTGCAAACACTGAGGTGAAGCATATTTCAAAAAGGGCATATAGAGGACCCACAGATCTGTCAAAATGTCCTTTCCAAAGCTGTGTGAGTGAGGGCATGTTAATACAAAAGTGGTGAGAGAAGTATCTTATTTTCACATTTTGGGGAGTGGGAAGTATGTTAGTGGCAAATAAACCAACTTCTTTTGGAATAAAAGTAATTCTAATGACAATAGGAAGCATTCATATACAGGTGGAGGCAAGTGTGACTGTCAGAAGGTAGAAGTTAGCTGTGCACATCTGGGCAGCATGCACTGACCATCACCAGGGATCAGAGAGGTCATTATAATAGGAATTCCACCTCAGTTTAATTTGCTGAGCATAACTGATACACAAATACAAGAAAGGAATGGAATTTTAATGCAAATTTATCCATTAAAAATCACAGTGTTAATTTGTGAACACTTTCAGGATGTTGTCTTGACTTTTAAGTAAACTTGCACTTCAGCTCAACACATAAACGTCCAAAAGATTTCAGAATTTTTTTTATAATAATACTGTATTTTAAATGGCAGTAGGAAAGTTAAGAAAAACGTAAGTAGAGGAGATATTACATGATTCCTATTATATGAATTCTAACCTCAGTTAAATCAAGTTCAACTATCACATTCAGGGTTTGCAATAAAGAAGAAAGAAAGTATGCATTTGGACAAATCTAGTTGTTACTACATTGGTTAAAAAAGACCCCAAAACAAATAGAACCATATCCCACTGTTGCCATGATTTTGTGTTAAAAACCTGCTTCAAAGCTACTCTAATAATAGAATGAATTGTCATAAAATACTTTTACTCAGTGAAGAATTCCCAGCCTCCTGAAGCCTGCAAACACCAGTAAATTTCAGATGCCCCTAACTCTCGTAATACAACATTGTATAGAAATTTCCTTTCTCCTGGCACACTACTGCTCCTCCCTGCCAGGTTTCTGCACATAAGTTGAGAATGGGTCTGATGCAGGCCCTGTTGTAGATTATTTTTATCCTTTCATCGGGTTTCTAGAAAGATTTTTATTTTTATGACCATACCGGGGTTGCAGTAGTAGACGAAAAGGAAAAAAAACCACACACAAGTCTGGAGAAGCTAGGGTCAACAAAAGTCTTTCTTCTTCATTAGTTACCTTTTCCATGCTGACTTTTATTATACCCTGAGATGGGCTTCCTTTCCAAAAATAAGAAATATAGGACAAACATTAGGATGCCTTGCGTGACCAAGACTTAACAAAAACTGTCAAACCAACAGTCTGGGAAATAGCCAAACAAATGTCAATTCTCCCAGTTTTGTTTCTTATAATTGAACCCAAACTGTAAGAAGTTTGTACTAGTAAAAAAAATTCAATCTGCTAGGGTAAAACCCTTCCTTGGAGCAAAAAAACTGTCTTTTCTCCATCTCTCAAATTAATCTTTGCCAAGAAAGTATACATAACTCATAAGTTAAACAAGATATTTTTGTTCCTAGCTACCCACAAAAGAACATCCTTCAATATTGTTTTGGAAATACTGTATCACAATTAAGATAGAGTGTAAATCATAGAAAGAATATTTCCTGTAGCCTTTAAAATATTCTAAAGCAGCCTGAGTGAAAGCAAAGCCTTTTACTGTTGCTTAATGCCAAGTGAATATTCCTGTCCAAGAAACCAATTCATGATAAAGATCTCACCAGAAAAAAAAAGTTCTCTTGTGTTTCAAAGACAGAAAATATTACAATGCTTGCATATATTCTGTTTAAAACAAAACATTCAATAACTGCAAACAGGACTTCGTGGCCCACTGGGAAAGTAACAGCTTTGGGACATAGTCAGATTCCAATTACCAAAGTGACTTTAAAGTGGAAAGGAAATTTTGGGGCAAAGGAAGAAGAGTCGTGAGAGAATAGTGAGCAGGGTAGAAAGGGTTTTAGTAACTAAGGGCCTCAAAAAGAAGATCCTTTATTTCAGTCTACTATGAGAAAAATGTGGGAAATGAAGAGAGCCTGCATTTTCTCCCCTCTTCACCCAGCCAGGTTGTCTGAAGGAGCTCTTGAAGACAGAGGAAATGGTTCAAAGGTCCTTTTGTGGAGGAACTTGATCTCCTGACATCTATCAGATAGTGCACTGGCTCAGCCTATTAACACACAAGCAAACTCATGTTTGCACTAAAGTCAGAAGTCAATTTCCCACTTAATTCTCTGACATTATCAAAGGTACTTCAGGAGTTTATCTCAAGATACTTGGTAGACACAGAAGGTTTCCATTCAGACTCTGTAAATTCTTGCTTCTTGTCTGAGCATTTGTTCTCAGAACTGGCTTGGTAGCTATACATATCTCCCTTTTGATAATGAAGACTTATACCACTGGAACATTCTCATTTCTAGCCTTTGCATATGTGGAAGTCTGAATCATTGTGTCTGAGGCAAGGAAATACCATGTGAGTAAATAGTTGCACTGGATCCTTAGACAGAATGAGGTGAAAGAGCTGACATACTTTTTTAATAATTTAGAAGGTGCATACACAGTATTGTGCCATGGTTTTTTAGCTGAGGTAGTTATGGAGAAAAAAGCAAAAAAACCCAAAACACACACACAAAAAAAGCCACCCGCAACAACCTCTGGGTAAGAGGAATTATTTCTGAAATTATATTATTTTTTCAATTTATGCAAGCTGGTCAACTGGATAGACCTTCATTTGTTACCTGTGGAGAAATAAGAAAATGAAGATAGACACAGTGTATGCTTTACTTTATGTAATAGCCATTTGATGTTTTTAGTAGTATCATCTAAACAAGCAATAAAGTGATCAAAGTTCCAGTCTTTAAAAGTGATCAGTATAGAAATAACATTATTGACACAGGGATTTTCCAAAGAAATGTCCAGAAACTACAAGTTTAATAAACACAAATGCTCTAAGTTAAGTGCTCTGGTGCTGGGGCACTCAGAAGCTGGACAGCTCAGACATCATTTAGAAAAGTATTCATAGCTAGATTCCAGACATTTTGAAATGCAGTCTGTCCTGTACTTACATTTGTATCCAAACATTGATAACAGTGATTTTTAAAAGATGTATAAACTATGTAAGATTAAGTTGATTCAAACGGAAATGGCTCAAAACTCCAAAAAGAAATTACCACTTTAGAGACTCTCTTTCATTGCCTTGTAGTGAACTACATTTTATGTAAAGTAGCACATTTCTTTCTCTGATTCTTGAAGTGGGATATCAGGAAAAGAACACCTTATGCAGGCAATGCAAATATTGATAATCTTGTTTTTTAAAGGAAACAAAAGTTTTTCACTTAGAAGAAGGAGAGAAAGCAAGAGATCATGACATAAACTCATAACCCATGGGTTAGATGAAAAAATCTGATCAAAATAAAGCTCTCAGAAGCTTTTACTATAATATTTTTTAAGAGTATTGTGCTGATTTCTTTGAGTTAACAATGTTTATTCATTTTGGACCTGATACTATCAATTAACTTTGATGGACTGACTCCTGATTAACACAGCAATGAGACTAAAATCTATTTCTCCATACTTCTAGTTATATCTCTGAGTACTGATGACATTTAAAGGTGAAGAAGAGAAATAGGAAGCTACCTTTCAATTATTTTGACAAATGATAGCATAATAGAGTCCTAACCTCTTCAAAAAACCCTACCAATATTCCTATGAAGAATAATACTTTTTTTAGATTATATGTGTCATGACATCTGGTGTCAGGAGACTTTGAAACACAACCACAGCTGAACACATCTGAAGCAAGTATTATGTCAGTTATGTCTTCTGAAGAAAAATACACCAGTGAGAGAGCTCTGAAATTGTTTCTTCAATATATCAAACACTGTCAGCCTAATCCAGCAAAATCTTCAGGAATGGAATTAAAAATAAATAACAAATAGTAAATTATTAGGGTTACTGAAATTAACAGGGCTGGTCTAATAATGGGCATCAAGCTCCTCACCTTGCAGCTTGATATCCCCAGTGAGAACAATAAATGAAAAAGTCACTGTTCACTTTCTAATCCTACCACTCTTTCCTTCATTTTCTTATATATCAGAGCTGAAGGAGGCTGTAGGTGTCAATGATATTTGTAAGCAATACAGCTTTTCTTTGTCATTGCTCCCAACTCCAAGAAAAATGACAAATTACATTTTCTGCCCTAGAAATTCTCTTCAATCACAGCCACTTTCCAATACCAGCCCATTTTTCTGAATGTAATGTATTAAAGTATCGAGTATGAGTAGCTGCCTTTATGCCTTCATGTGCCTTGCAGCATAAGAAATATGGGGAAGCTGTGCAATCTGAGGATGGAAAATAGTTTGCTCAAATAACTCAATGCCACTTAACCTCTTGTATATGCTATAACTCAGCTTATATATGTTCTTACCTTTTCTTAATCAACACCTTCACCAACTTCAGATTGAAATTGAGCCCAAATTAAAAAAGAAATAAAAAAAGGACAAAATAAACAGACCAATGACTAGGTGAAAGATTTATTTATTATTATTCAGATAGTCTTGAGTCACTTTAAAAAAAACAAACTTGATAAGCCTGAATGCATCTTCTCTGGCTAAAGACTGAAAGGGAATTGCTTCCTCACTGAAGATCTTCTCTGAATGCTAAGTCAAACTGGAAAAGAAATCTGCATGGAAGTGTTAATTTTAGCATCTATAGAAAAGCAGTAATGCATACTCATAGTCTTCAACATCAAGACCCAAAAGCCTCTTTTCTAATGCTGTTCTTCAGGCTCTGCACAGCTTGGTTTCTTGCATCTTCTTGCTCCCTGGACAGATGCATGGAGAATTGATGAAGATATCATGATGCTTTTCAGCCCGTTCTTTGAACTTGTCTCATAGTTGAGTCATCAGGCTTACAATATCAGGAGCTTTTCTTCATCCATGGAGCAAAGACCTGAATTTATCCTAAAAGCCTCCTCATAAACACTGTCTTGTAGATTATTTTTCTATTTATCAGGAAAGCAGCATTACAGGAGATGATCCCACCACCCTTAGAACTAATTCCTTACTACTGTTTATCATAGCATGGCATTTTTATAACCAGTTACTTCAACACTAGTCACTAAAAATAGCTGCTTTTCTGTTTTCCAGGGCACAGCTGTCTCACATCAGAAATGCTATTTTGTGAGAGGTTTCAGTTGCTCTGGCAACAGCCTTTGACAAGTTCTGTCTGTGAGGCTGCAGAGAAGAGAAATTGCTCAGCAGAGAGGTCCATCCTTTCCCACTGATGCTCTGACTTGGCCATACAAACAGTATCATGTCTCTGAGAGAAATCAGTAAATGCATATCAAAGAGGACATTCCCTGATTGTCACTGAGTACTACAGGGAAAGGAACTTATGGAGTAAACACACTGGCTAAGAGTTAATTGGTTCTGATTCAACCATATGCAACACATGAAGAAACAGTACTAGGTTGTTATGCATGCTCTTGCCTGCAAATGCCACTTTAAAAATGGTGGTAATACAGCTGCCAGGCTCACTATTGTCTGTGTACGAATAGCATCAGAGCTGAAGGGTACACAGAATGTCAGTAATAATAAGATTTTGAAGATGCATGTTCATTGTTTAATTTTCTTGCTATCAAAAAAATTCATGTTTCTTGACATTTTCTTACCATTTTTTTTAGGCAACATGATAATTATGCATATGTATTACAGTATGTTGTCAGTTCAATGTAAGTTATTAGCAATTGGGGCAGATAGATGTTTCTTCCTGCTAATTACTCTTAGCTTTGGACAGTATCTCTGTATCATGATCATGCCACATTAGGTCCCTCCAGACCACCTTTTTTTCTTTGGATTTTGGCTTGTCAAAATTGCTTATTTATGGAGCCTCTTGCTACTGAAGTGCAGGGAGCTTCTGGAAAGAAGGGCTTGACTTAATCCCTTCAGTTGCACAGTGGTGTATGGGTGCAGTCCCTGTGCTTCTTAAGTATCGCCCAACGATTAGCTACAACAATCCTTAGAGATTATACAAAAGCCAGGTTTGGCTAGGTGACTGTACAAACTAGAGATTCCTTCTCTCAATTTTTCATTGTATTTCATCTGCTGACACAGTCAGAACGCTGCTGTCTTAAGAATATGCGAGCTCTCAGGGCTTAGAAAGTATCCACAGGATTTTCGTATCACCCATTAAAGTAAGTGACAAGATTAAAGAACATGAGGTTGTCCTCGTGCTCTTGTCTGACAGCACTAAGCTGCAAATTTAGTTCTTGGCTGGATGGCAAATTTGGGGTCAGGAAAAAAATCAGGTAATTTAGTAAGGAATCTATGGCTGTCTAATATGTGTCAAAGTGACTCTACTTAAACTGTCAACAGCTTTATGACTGAAAAGTGAATGTAGAATGTAAGTAGCTAACATTTATCACTTTGTTTGGTGGTGTTGAATAGAATGAAAATATGATAAATTCAACAGCAATGAGCAAAAATCTGCTTGCCATTTTCAAATCTGCTAACTACTCACTGTAGCTCCTGTCCCACAGAAGAGTTCATTTGGGCTTGAAACCAGTGTGAGCCCATACCAGATGTTACAGCAATCCAGATCTTTCTTCTTAAGTCATGTGATAAAAGGGTTTTTTTGCTGTCCTTCTAGGATGAATTGCTTTCTTAACTTGCAGTAACATTTTCAAGTTCTTTTTGCTGCTGTCTTTCAATGAATTTCTCTTCTGTTCTACTGTGCTTAATGTTTTAGAATAAAAAGTCATGTATCAAACATTCTTACAAATGGAGACAGATCCCCCAAAACTGAGACTGGCTTTCAAATAAAATTACAATCAAACAGTATTAATGGATTTATGGTTCTCTTTAAATGTTTCTTGCTATCAGCATTTTAACTCTGCATTTTAAATGTAACCCTCAATTTTAACCCTGGAATGCTTGAAATTTCCGTCACAGTTTTTCAGTATGAAAACATCTGCAGCCTTTAAGTATCCTTATTGTAGCATTTGAGAATCTCAGGGAACAGCAGCTATTGCAGGACCGTTAAAAAAATTAAGAATTGAAAGCGCTGATAATTGTATTCATTTTATTAGAGCTGAATCCTTGTAATTAGATTTCCAACCAGGAGCAAGAATAGAAGAAGTATAATATGGACATTGTCTCTAAATTTCCATATAAATGAGTGGCACATTTACTTTATGATACACATGACTATAAAATCCTAATATAAATAATTCTAGCACTGCTGCTGGATAATCAAAGGAGTAAAGAAGCAGCAGAAAGGAGGCCCCAACCCTGGAAAAATATTAGTGCTGACAGTGTCTTAGAGCATAGAAGCTATAATCAGCGCTAAAAACTGCTATATCCATTCTACCAGTAGATATCTGGGAGTTTGTTTTATTGAAGATGATTCATAACTCATCACTGGTTTCAACAGTGGATATGTGACAATTGAAAGTCTCAAAGAGCATGGCATTTATGGCAAGCAAAAAGCAAAGTTTGCTTATTCATAGACTTAATTAGATGTAAATTGAAGGCTCCAACAAAGATTTTGACCCCACCCTGGGCTTCAGAAGCCCAGCTCACAAAGGGTTTTGCAGACTGCTGCTGTGAAAAATCAGGAAAAATGAGCTTCTTTTCAATAGGTTAAAGTCTTGCAAGGCCAGCAAGGATCTAATGAGTTTTTTAGAGAAGTCACTGACAAATGTAATGACACACCATGCTGAATGAAATAGAAGTCCTGCAGAATAAAATAATGTGTGAGCTTCTAATTATTGCTACTATATGGATATGAAGGGATGGAATTAAGGATTTATAGACAACACTGTTATTCCTTTTGTCTAAGGCCATCACAATAAAACCTAAATGGTCTTTTATATAATTTTCATATATTTCTTACAGTTCTGTTTAGTATCTTTAGTCTGATAACTGTTTCAGCAATGTGGAAATGAAACTAGAAATTATAAGAGCAGAAGGTTTGTCTGTGTTTCATTGTTAGGCTGCATATGCTCATAATGATTCTTTGATTATTCTCCTCTTATTCTTACATGTGTACAGGCAGAATAAAACCATATGAATGATTATAACACTGACTGAAATATCAAAACAAACCCACGTATGTTGTTTGAATATATCTTAATGATTACTTAAATATTGTAACACTGTAGTGAAGTTTTAAGATCATTAGTACCAACTCTTTATAGATACTCTTACAGAAATTCATAGTGACTGGATGTATACAGAGAATTCAAATTTGTCAGTAATCCCAGTGAAAAAATAACAAATTAAACTCAAGGGTGTCATTCAGGTCGATTGCTGGTCTCTTTCTCAGAGATTACACATTATCTTCTCCCCATTCTTTCTGGACTTTTGCAGCCCTGGTAAACCTATGTAAGTGCTAGCTATATGTCTTCTCTATCAGATTCCCAGAAAACAGAAACTTCCTCCAACATTATGAACAAACAAATGAAGATGTGAGTGGTGCAGGAAAGGTGAGCAGACCACCTAGGCTCCTTGAAAACCCTCTGGGTTTCACATGTTTTGCATTACTTCATTTTTTAAGAATGTTTTTTCATCATGACTGATGGGTCTGATGACTGATAAAGATAAGAAATTCAAAAACATATGCGAATTTACTTACTGTCAGCACTTCCAGGGATGCAAGTTTGAATACAGCTGCATCAGAATTGTTACTTTTCCTCCCCACATCTATGTTTTATTTTTTTCCTACCAAAGAAGTGGACAATGAGAAACGCCTTTGCAGTTTATCAAATGAAATATCTGACTACATGCTTTGTACCTCTAGTGTATTAAAGCACACAGATATTTAAGTTATGAAAACTTTGCAACTCTCTGTTATAATGAAGAATACAGTAGGGTCTGCTATTACCCAGCAAGCTAGAACTTGCTAGTCCATGTCTTTCCATGACATTGGTTCTTGACAATTTTTTGTACCCCTGTGCTGAAGGTAGTAAGAAGTTTCAATCAAATCAGCCAAAATATTCCAAATGTAGTTGTTCTGAACAGGAATTCAGTCATGCTGAAAGAATTTTGAGCTTATTTCTCCTCTGATTAAATACTGTAGTTTTCCACCATTTTGAAGGAACAGATTACATGAAGCGTTGACACAAACAGATTTGTGGCATAAATTAGCTATTCCATTTTCAGTCTTAAACAAGGAAGCATATTGAAGCATTTTGTGTTCTTTTCCAAAATGCTTTAAGCTTATATTTCAGCTATATTCTAGTGTGGTTTCAGTCTCCTGCTGCTAATTAGAATGATCTTGGATGCCATCTTAAAAAGAAAAAGAAAGAAAAATGAAAGAAAGGGTGTTTTATGGGTTCCTTTCTGGGTGTAGAATCAAGAGTGTTAAAAGGGAGTGCATTTTTCCATGTGGCTGATAAAACTTCATAATAAGTTGCAGTGAGAAGTAAGTAAGTTTAATCCTTTAAAAGTCCTAGGTTTGATCCTAAGTTTCTTCATTTAATATTTCTTTCTTCTCTCTTTTCTGTTACTATTGCATCTAGTAATGATTCTAGAAATGTAAAACACATTGGTATCATCTATCCTAACAAATGTAAATATCAGTTCTGTTGTAGAATTGATTCTAGAGATCCCATGTAGTGCATGTAGAATCACAGAATCACAGAATATGCTGAGTTGGACAGGACTCACTAGAATCAGCAAGTCCAACTTCTGGCCCTGCACAGGACACCCCCAAGGATCATACCTTGTGCCTGACAGTATTGTCCAGATGCTTCTTGAACTCTGCCAGGCTGGTGCTGTGACCACTTCCCTGGAGAGCTGTTCCAGTGCCCAGCCACCCTCTGAGGGAAGAACCTTTTCCTAATACCCAACCCAAACCTCCCCTGCCACAACCTGAGGCCATTCCCTCAGGTCCTGTCACTGGTCACCACAGAGAAGAGATCAATGCCTGCCCCTCATCTTCCCCTCATGAGGAAGTTGTAACTGCAATGAGATCTCCTCTCAGTCTCCTCCAGGCTGAAGAGCAAGTGACCCCAGCTGTTCCTCATTCAGCTTCCCCAGAAGGCCCTTTACCATCCTCGTTGCTCTCTTTTGGACACTCTCTAATCACTTTATATCTTTCTTACTTCATGGCACCCAAAACTGCCTCCAGCACTTGAGATTGAGTGCAGAGTGGGACAATCCCCTCCCTTGCTGGGCTGGCGATGCTGTGCCTGATGCCCCCCAAGGACAGGGTTTATCCCTCCTGGCTGCCAGGGCACTGCTGACTCATGTTCAAATTGCCATCGACCAGGACCCCCAGGTCCCTTTCCGCAGCACTGCTTTCAAGCCTCTTGACTTGTACTGTATAAAGGTCGGGATGACATGTTTACACTATTTCAGAGCCACCTATAAATCATTCTGTTAGCCACATAAAGCTATAAACATGGCATTGGTAAGACATTAATCTTCTTCTCACCAAATCAATGCTCTCACATGTGGGAGAATGTAGTTTGGAAAATACCGTTATCTGGATTAACTCTCCAGGTCCCTAAAAGAAAAAGTATTACATTAACAGAGTTAAAGTGTTTTTCTTTTACTTAATATTACTGTTTTCTCAAATATTCCAATTTTCTCTCTTACTGTTCATTTCCTTCTGCATGTGGAATTTTTTTCTGCTTTGTAAATATACATTGTCTGCACCAGCCAGCAGAAAGCTTCCAAACAAAGCTTGTGATTTAGATTTAAGCTACATAAGCCTGCAAATGAATGTGGATGCATTTAACAGCAAATTTGCTTTCTTTCCTGCAGTATTTAAAGAGTCCTTTGAACTTCATCTTATTCTCTTTAAATGGTTAACTCTGATGTCTTTACTTTTCCAAGACCTGCCCTCATATGTTGAAAACAGCCAAGCCTCAGCAGCCCTCTTGGGCAGCTGTACATCCTGTTCCTTGTCTCAGGAACTTGGGGAGAACCTGGTAGAAGGGCTTACAAAAAGAAGATGTCGCTTGCTCTAAAAATATTGCTCATTTTAATTTCCCAAGGCTTCTAGCATCTCATCGAAATATTGGAGAATCCAAATAAATAGAGACCTAATGGAGTGCTCAGTTCAGCCAAGTAAAACATAACCCTGTAATGCTGTTCTCAGGAAGTCTTCTCTGGTGGATAACAGACAACTGAGCATCACCAAAACTTCTACTCTCACCTCTTTCTCCATTTCCAAACACTAGTTAGCATCTTGCTCAAAGCCCCCACCAGTGTTAGTGTCTCTTTTTGTCAGGTTGTTTGGAAATGAGAGCAGATTCCTTCCTAAATAGACTAATGGCACACACAGCACAGAGCTCTTGGTACTGTGTTTTCACTTGGCACGGCGATGCCCAATCCCACATCCCGGTTTTGCTTTGGAAGGTATTAAGGAGTTGCTGGGAACACACTAACATTTAGCATTGTTGCTGGCCAGCAAATCAAACCAAATGGAGTCATTTATTCAATACTGCAGATATGCTGACCAAAAATAGGCTTAGTGGTCACTTGCATTGTCTTCCCCAAATGCCTTTGTTACCACTCTGTGGTAATTACTCACTAAAGTGAGTAATAAGCCACATCCATTGTTCTTTGTATTTGGGAATAAAAATTTGTATGTTGTAAGACGTTATATGTAGATGATTAAAACTGTTCACACCAGCCTGCAGGGAGAATTTCAGTCAGGATGAGTAACTAATTAACTCTCCAGTATTCAGAATCAGGAAGTTGCAGGGTGTTTTTTCACATGTGGAAACCCCAGACAGATTGTTGGTTTGCTGATATGAAATATTCTTTCTCAAGTATAATTTTATCTGTATTTGGAGGCAATTTTACACCTAAAATGGCATCTCAGGAAGACATGGTGAATGGGGAGGAGGACAGGGCTCTCTCCTTGATCACCACCAAGCAGTCTACTCTGGAATAGTCTGGACATGGGACACTGGGTTATCCCTGGGGCTGCATGACTCTGCTAGCGAGTTGTAGTCACAAGGCTAACTTTCTCTCCTCTTTTATTCCACTACTTCCTATAAGCCATTCCTGCCATATTCTGACACAACCTTTTTCCCCATCTTCTTTCAGACTCCTCAGAGGTACCACCAAATTACTGTTCTGGGAACAGGAAAGGTGGTGGAGCTGTGGTAGGAGAACAAATAATGAAAACTAACAAGAAGACAAAAACCCCTCCCCACTTCCTCTCTTGCCTAAAAAAATCATGCTTCCTAATGGTAAGGCAGCCATGGCTTAAATGGGGTATGGGCCACTAGAAACTGCAAGACTTATTTAGGTTGTCTATTTTTTCTGTCTCCCCAGCAAACTCCTAATTTAAAAAAACCTGTGTGTAGCATTGTTTCTGGAAATAACATCAGTTCTGGTGAGTTCCACTAGTAGAAAATAAGAAACAAGGGTATATGGAAACTTTGAGGGTAGAAATGAGAAAGGAGAAGAAAAGAATTCATTTTTTTAATATTACTTTTTCCAAGAACTTGGGAGTACAGGACATGTTTGAGAAAAAGTTTCATGCCTTGTTTGTTTTAACAAAGATGTGTTGTACAGTTCATGCAGTATTTACAGTGGAGAGAAACTGAAAATGGTCTAAGTATCTTTAGCATCTTTTCTTATTAAAATTATCCAACAGTAAGAGCCTATTAGAGTTATGCTCCAGCAGCTCACAATTTCTGGGACTGATGCTAATTAACTTGCAAGGGAAAAAATGAGGGCTAATATCACTTGAGGTAAACAGCTCTATTTTGACTGAAAAGGAATATCAGAACTGAAGGCATTGTACAAACTTTCTAAAATTTAGCTAGGCTGTATAAAGGCAGAAATTTTGAGAAGAGGTCCAGAAAACCTATTGTTTCAAAATATTTAATCTTAAAAGTACTTAGAGATCAGAAGTTAGTTAGATACCTAAAAGCATGTTTTGTTTTGAACATTTGGTTGTTTCATGTTCAGAAACAACCAAATCTGGGAGTATAGGTGTTGTTACCTAGCTTTTCATGCCTATGACCATTCACAGACCTTCTCTGAAAAATATGTCAAATGATGTCTACTATGCCACATGTTCAGTTTCTAAGGAGAGGGCTGAGCTGCTGGGCCATGACAGGAACTTGGGGAGAAATAGTGCCCTGTCACCTGGAGCAAGAAAGGGAGGTGTTGATTCTGCCCCCTTGTTCAAAGCACTCAAATGAAAAAGAGACAAATCTTTTTCTGCACACCAGAAAGGGTGCAATGAACAGTGCATTTTTGTAGGGTGAGAGAGAATTGGCACTAGAACCCATATCTGTCCACTTTAAGGGCTGAGGACACCTATTATTATAGTCTCCAGATCATGGTTGGAATTTTCTCACTCTTTTTCTGGCCCTGGGACTCTTGTGTTCTCAGATACTCCACACAAAATCAAGGCAAGGCCAAGCTGCTCAGGAATTTGAATGCCCTGAGCAGAGATACTTTGACTGCATGAGGTTCTAGGAAAAGTATGTGTAAGTTTATGTGAGTGTGTGCATGTGCGTGCCTGTGTGTGTGATACGGCTCTGGAATACGAGGAGTGAGACCACACACTGGAAGAGAGAGAAAAAGCAGCTTCAACAGTCTGAACAGAGCTGCTGTGTAGGCTTGTGGGAAGCCTGGAGAGGTGACTCTTGGATTAAGGTTCTGGCAGAAAGAGTTTTGAAGGGATAAGTGAAGAAGCTGTCACAGGTTGTTTAATTTTTTTTCTGCGGTCAAAGTGGGGTTTGTACATTCCTGTAAATCAAGTTGCATGAAGATGTGTGATTGAGTCCATTACTAATTTTTTCTTCCCAACTGGCTGATCTAACAGCTGCCTAGCTGAAAACTGGCAGATCCAACAGCTGCTTAGATGAAAACATGCTGCTAGTAGCAGTAGCAAGTTTTTTTCTCTCATGGGGAATGGGAAGATATTTTTACGTGTTTTCATATTTTTATGTTTCAGTGCTATGCCTACTATCTTACTACTGCTGCCCCTTTTTCACAGTATTCAAAGATACTCTTATTTCACAAAACCAGGCTTCAATTGAAGTCTACCATTTTAGCCCTTTTGTTTTGAAATAACTCAGAAAACTCAGGGTTCTCCCAAGAAGAAGATGGCTTCCCATGTTAGCTGTACTCCTGTAAAGCTTCATTGGTTGTCTCCAAGTTTGAAATTAATCCTGCAACTTGGATCACTTAGGCTACTTCAAGTTTATATAAGAAAGGAGATCTGAAACTCACCTGACAATTAGAGATCTTAGTGGCATATATTACCTGTCTTTTCTCACAAATCAGTGCATGGCACATCACCCACAAAAAAGAGAGGAAGAGAGGCTGACAGGGAGATGCACAACTGAAAGTCCAAAATAGTCTGAGGGGCTAAGGCTTGCTTTTGTTAAAGGGAGAAAAAAGATGCTGGGGAAGTCAGTCAGCTTACTTTTGAAAGTAGCTAAGAAGCTTCTTTCTACCTTCCAAGGAAACCCTCTGACTTTTGGAAGGATTAACCTATCTACAAAAACCCAGACTTAAGTGGATCTCTTGCAGGCTGGCTCCTCTACTGAAAGCAAGTAGTGCTGGCTTTTGCAGAGACAAGGGAAGTAAGTAAATAAGTACCTTCCCCCTGACCTCAACAGCTTAGTAGTGCTGACATCTCTTAAGATGTAAATTTAATTTCTATACAAATGATGCACACATAAATTCTACTAGAAGTGAGACAGTGCTTATGATTCACATTTCCTGCTGCATGAGAATCCAGGTGAAATTTCTCCTCACTCACTTTCAGCAGTGGCCTGGCTCTGGCTTAGGCTTGGGCTCAGGCTGAAGCTCAGATTCCACCACAGTTCTTGGGGCTCATCCCATTAGCTTCCAGCAATGTGAAGTGCTCTGCAAAACTGTAAAAAGCCAACATGGAATTTAGCTGAATAAATAGTTTAGCAAAGAATATTACAAAGTAACCTTTTACTTGGTCTTTAAAAAAAACCCCAAAAACTCAAACCAAACCAGGGGATAGATGTTTTGCTGGCAGTTTGTGTGTTTATTTTCCAGTTGCCATAGAAAATAACTGACCTATTTTCTTCCAAGAATAAATATCTTTATTCAAGCTCCCTAAAAAAAAAAGGCAGCCAAGACTTGCACTGAGGCTCCACCCATGCTGTCTGCTGCTACAGTCCACAGCGGACAGATTAAGCTTTACCATTTTTAATGAGGCTTTTGAACTGTTGGATGAAAATCTGTTTCTTACAGTACATTTATCCTGCTGACTCCTACTGTTTCAGACCAGAGATTTGGTTCTAATGAGAAACCTGTGTAAAAAAGACAAGACATTCAGCAGTGTCATTGCCCTGAGCTCACTCCTGTTCCCTCTCCGTTTCTTTAAATGCCCCAAACAGATAACTAAGCTGTGGAGGCCCGTGAGCCTAAAAAGAGAACTACCAGGGCAATGCCCTGGAAGAATCTACCATAGCCTTTGGGAATGCTTTTTCATTTACGGTGAGAGAAAGGCCTTCCCCCGTGGTGCTCTGCAGCAGTATGTTAATTTACTTTAGTTTTATTCTTTCCATTGGCCTGGGCTTTGCCCACCTCTAATTGTTCGTATTTGTCCATAGTTCTAGAGGTCTCTTCTTTCCCTGTTTTCTTATTTGTTGTAATACTCTGACCAGCCACTCTCAGGTTCTCAATAGGTCAGTGCTCTCTGCCCTCCCCTTGTACCATCTCTGTGCCCGCAGGTTATTGATCTATGACCCTCCATACTTAAACCTATACACCACCTTGATTGTCTGTCTTCTGTCCTTGGTTCCTTCGGTGTATGGAGCAATAAACCTTTGCTGGAATTCTATACAGAAGACCCTTCCTGCCTTCTATTTGCTGAGCTATCTGTACTGTGTGTGAGTGGACGAGAGGGACTGTCTGTGAGCCCACCCGAGCAGCTTCCCAAGTGGAGATGCTTTTGGGGGGGGTTGTGGGATCCACTATCCACCCCACCATGCTGCAACACTAAGCCACCTTTCAGAATGTTTCTCCTGGCCATTCTTTTTTCTTCACCCTGCTCTGGATATGTAAGTGCTTCATCAAAAGACCACTAAATTTATGGAAAGAGTTGATGTCTCAGGAGTTGAGAATTTCAGTGTTAAGTAGATTATCCTTTGTTTCTGGATCCTTTTCTTATTTTTGCTCATGGATATAAAATGGAGTCACTTTGGAAGTCCTCATGCAGCTCCCTGAGAAGCAGGCCATTTGCTCAGTTGCCTTCTCTGTAACCCCAGAAAAATGTACTCCAGTTGCTTTTCCTCCTCATGCTAGTCCCTGAATATTCATCTCTTCGCATATTGTTCATGTTTGCATACTTCTGTCCACTTTCAATAATTCTAAAATAATTTCTGCCAGATTACAGGCAGTGCTTGTATTTATATGTTGTAGACTTGTGTTTTTCATTGCTGCTAAGCACTGCACTGAATCTCTGAAAATCTTATCTATGGTTTTGTCCACGACATGTCTGTTGAGTGTTCAGGGGTGTACATGGCAAGTGAGGCAGCCTTGTCATGACTGAGAGTGTCTGGAGCACTCCTAGCTAATTTGCTGAAAATGTGGAAGTGTGTGGCACAAGCAGCACAATGATACACAAAAGAACAGACTTGTAATTCTGGTTTGATTTTATGTACCTGGAAAAGTAGCTGTTAGGAACAGCAAGTTAGGCTGCTTCTTCTGTTCTTCCTGTGCAGAAGAGTCAGTATCTTCAGACACATCTACTGGGAAGTCAGAAATATGACCCAGAAAGAGGACTAGATAGAAAATTCCCCATAATCATGGTTGGACACACATTGTCCATTGAGCCCTATTTGAACACAGACTTCCTTCTTTTCCTTGTATGAATGTGAGCCTGACTTGGCAATGGGATTAGGCACATACTAAGGGAGAGAGCCAGGGAATATCCTGCACCTGAGTGCCGATTCAAGCCCCCACCCCCATGGGCTCTTGGCTCTGCCTGGCAGATACTGCTCTTCCATCAGGCCAACAGGGACAGCTCTCAGTCCTGCACAGCACTGCAGGAGTCCTCTGTCCTCCAAACTTCCATATGAAATCTACCATGGGGACAGTTTTATCTTCTTCCAAAACCTGTTTATCACATCTACAAAGGGACATTGTAATCCACAAATCCTGTCTCCCAGCTACCCTTGTGGAGAGCATCATGTATGCTTTAAAATGCAGTTGTTTAAAATGATTCATATTATTTGTAGACTCCTTTTAAAAATATGCAAATAACTAAAAAATGCTTTCTTACTGCACATTGCAAGATCTTCTTTCAGATATTAAATTAAAATTGAGAATAGCTGGAATTTCTGAGATAAATAAGACTGATGACCACTGGGAAAAGGAAAGGGAAACTCTTATTTACTTAATGTTGACTGTATTGTTAAGTTAAAGAAGGAATGGTTTTGATCTTGTGTCTTTCCACTAAGTTTTCACGTGTGTAAGTTAAGTGATCCCAAAGATGCTCATGACTATCACCATTCCAGCATGACAAATTGTTTCATGTTCTCCATGGTATGATAGCCAAATAAATAGAGGCAGTGTTTATTTTGCCACTCAGCAGATCTTTCAAATATTATCACTGTGGCATATTTGCTTTGTTTTATTTTATTTCAAGTTGAATTCTATTTAAGACTTCAGGTCACTGCTTTATGCCCTTGGGCTGGGTACAGGTCTTTAACGAAGCCACTGTAAATAAACTGTAGTGATTTCCATGATTGCAGATCATGACAACACTGGTGGGAACATTTTCTTTAAATGCCATGTCACTTTCACCTACTGCCTTCAGGCCAGTGCATGACATGCAGTAAGTGTCAGGCGAAATATCACATCTGGAAGGAAGAGCTTGTGTGAACATTAAACTGAAATGTGGAAAAATGGTGTCACATACCCTGTAATCTAATACTGTTCTCCCTTTAAAGGGATGTTTTCTCTATGGAGATATGTGTTTACCAAAAGGACTTCTGCTTGAAGTTCAACAGAAACTAAACTTATCTACTTATCCCCAGTTTTCTTGGGAAGCTCTTGCTACAGGGGTTCAATTCCAGGTCCTTGTATATTTTCCTGACATGATAAAAGTCTTTAGCAAATAAACTCAGAAAATGGAAAAGAGAGGAATGAAATTAATTTGTGTTATGGAATGAGAATAACCTTCTCCTAGGACACGAGAACAGCATCCTAGCCCTAAGACTCCAAGGCTTGTGAGAGTCGCTATTCTTATATTTGGAATGATCCAAGTATAAGAACAGGGAAGGTTATCTAATGATGCTTCACTGGTGTGTACTCAGCTCAGGAATTTTAAGAACTTGGGATTCATTATGTGAAGTGCCTCTTTTCTGTTTGTTTTGCATCTGTCACCTGGTAGGGTCTATTTGATATCCACAGTTCTTACATTAGAAAAGGCAATGGATAACTATTCCTACTCCTATTCCTATTCCTATTCCTATTCCTATTCCTATTCCTATTCCTATTCCTATTCCTATTCCTATTCCTATTCCTAGTCCTAGTCCTATTCCTAGTCCTAGTCCTAGTCCTAGTCCTAGTCCTATTCCTAGTCCTAGTCCTAGTCCTAGTCCTATTCCTATTCCTATTCCTGTTCATTTTTAATTTGCTACTCTGCTTGCAGAAGTCTACCACAGCATTTCTCCATTGCTTTCTGGGCTGTGTTCCATACCTCTCATGGAAGCCATTGTCTGACTTCAAGAGTTGTTCTTGTCCTTGTCTTTATGTTTTCTGTTTTTACAATAAGTTTCTTGAGATGATGGCAATGGAACTTCAAGTTCTGGGTCCTCTGTGGATTCATGCCATACTCTTTTCCAAATAATTCCCAGCATTTTAGCAGCTTAATAGTTCATTAGTAAGGATACCTTTCAAAATCTCTCTCCTGAGTGACAAAGTATTTCTGAATCTAACATGTAGATAGGGTTGTTTCTCCCACAGGCATTACTTTACATTTATGCATTCAGTTTCATTTGTTATTCTATTACTGTCTGAACATCACAGAAATCAACAAATCTTCACAGTCAGCTTTCATTTTGGCTACCTTGAATAGCACAATAGCATCAGCAAATTTTGCCACTTCACTGTTAACCTCTTTTCCAGCTCAGTGGTTACATTCTCTACCCCTGTTTTTACCTGTTTAGGTAGTGTTTTCAATTATTTTGAATTCTTATTTCTGACAAATTTAAGAAATTCCTTTCAGCTGGTATTGAGGTGGTTATAAAGAAAATGTTACATGTAACAGTTAAAAGTTCAGTTATTTCAGGCTTGAGATCCTTTCCATCTCTGCTCTGAGCCACACCTGGGAACAGTGATTTGTTACTATTCACTTTGTTGATTGTTCCGCTTCCACCGACAATTCAGTTTGTGACACAGCCTCAGATTCATCCACTGGGAAGCAGGAGTTTGATGGAGAAATATACCCAAAGTCTCCAAAGAAAGCACAACTACAAAAATTTTTTTTACTGTTTCTGCTCTGACCTTATGTTCTCTGAATACTCCCTTTTATGCTTGGCTATCAATTGCCCTGCTAAATTTATGTCTGGCTTTTTATTCTTCATCTATTTGAAAAAGAATCTATATGATATTTCATGCCTTTTGCAAGTTGTTCCTCAAACTCTTTTCCAACCTGTCTTCATATGCATGTATATTTACCCTGCCAGTTTTTTATATTATTTTCTATTTTACTCTTCTCAATGTAGCCTCAGGTATTTGAAAGCCTATCTTCTTACTTCAAATACCTTCCATTAACCTGATATTAAGTCATGTCAATTGATTGCTTTGGGCTCAGGGTGGAATATGATATATCTGAAGTCTGTGTGGTAGAACTCCTGCCATCATTCTGAGCCTTTGATATACTGCTTATAAATAGACTTCATGATAACTGCAAACATTTACTCTTTAGTTGCCCCTTTTAGATTTTTTTCAGAGTTCTAATTTTTGTATAGCTGCTTGCTTTAATTTTTGCTTTTTTTGGCTTTTTTTTCTTCTTTTTCTTTGCTTTTTAAAAAAATCAACTACTACTTAAATAAACAGATTTTAGAGACTTGCTGCTCCCCAGAACTATCATTGCCTTTGTGACCTTGCTTCTGCCTTCTCACTTGTCTGAATACCTGGCTATAACACTTTGTCTTTATGTGTCCCTTTGAAAGATGATGAGAGATTTTGCCCATGTCCTATTTTCAACTAAGAGGTCATGGACCCAGTAATGCATTGCCTCATTCATATGGGATCCTCTGCATTGCAACTGCCTTTTCTTCCAGAGATATTCCCTTCTTCCTGAGATATTCCCTTCCTGGAACCATTTAACTGGATCAACATTCAACTTGCCCTTTTATTTCTAGGCAGAAGGATAATTATGTAGCGTCATCTCAGACTCTGGGATGAAACTGTCAGTGGTGCAGTGGTGCCATCACACTACATTTGACAAATCAGTCACAGAATTGTTCATACGTGCCATCATGTCAGCATCATTGCCTCTGCCCTCACACTGATCATCTTCTTCATGAACCCTCTTCATTTGACCTCAGAAGCAAGTCCCCCAAACTCACATTTTTGATGGGTTGGTACAGAGCAGGGCGTACTGACCTCACTGAATACTTTATTAGTGAAGAAGTAAATTATTAAAATGCATACATATAGAATGAGAAAAAATGGAAACTATGCTATAAATAGAGCAAACTTGCTGCTTGAGAGTTAAGCAGCCATTCATACTAATCTTCTAAATTATTTAATTCACAGCTTTAATTCACTAGTTTCTTCTAAAATGAAAAGTTGTTTCTATGGCAATCCTCTGAATTTACACAGAGCTGAAGATAGGCCCTGATATTTTACAGGGATTTTTATCTGTTTAACCAAAACCTATAAACTCAAGTTTACCTTCATTTTTCGAAGATATCCTTGAGGTTAGCTCTGGGTCTATACACTGATGACAGCTATAACACAGTAGAAAAATGAACAAGGGAGGCTTAAACTGGTTTCATCAGGATGTTGCAGCCACAGTAACCTTGACATAAACCAGCTGCAAGCTTCTCAGGCTAAAACAGTCCTGAGATGAATCAGTTTTAATAATACTTCTGGCTTGTGCGCCATTTTAACTGTATCTAAAAGTCCTCTAGGTTTATTGATTTCAAGAGATATTGTTATTATTCAGTTTTATTTGTATGAGTCACATGAAACTTCAGCAATAAGCTCCTCACATGCTGTGTACTTTAGAGGGTCCTAAGTGACCTGTAAAGAAGTTTGTGGTAAACCCTTCTATCATATAGCTTTGCAAACAGAACCAAGTGTAATCATGAAGCTCAGAAAAAAATCTTATGTTTGTGTACAAAAGACCAGAGAAAGAGAAATCTGATTCTTAGCTGCTTTCTTCAGTTATGATTAAGGGGTGGGCCTGAAAGTGCCTGATCCACCAGCAGCTGTTTCATTACTGTACCTTACAAATGGTGCAAGGTAACCCCGTCTGTCCACAGTTCAGTGCTCACTATAAAGTCAGTAAATGTAAGGATTTTCAAGTTCACTTGCTCAAAGTCCCAAGTCTAAATGCTTGCCCCTTGTTTGTTTTTTGGCTCAAGTCATGAAAACTATGGATGTTTTAGCAAGTTTCCTCGGCACATCGTGGATTCTACAGCTGTCACTGTGTTTAATGATGCTTGAAAGTGGACTGAAAGGTTTTGGGACTGTATGTGCACTATGACTAGTTTGCTCTGGGTCTCACTGTGAAGACAAATCTAAGCGATAACCAGGTGAAGTTTGATGGTACCCAATTCCTGTTTAATCCTTCCAGAATGCTTTGTCTCTCCTGCTCTGGTCAGCTTCTTATTTCCTTAGGAAAGGAGGTAAATCAGAAATAGCCTTAAGAAGCAAGTACTATTACATTTTGCTTTGTCTGGAACTAAGCACTTCTGAGGTCAGTTTGGATCATGATCGTTAAATCTGCTTTTATCAGTCACTTGGAATGTAAAGGATTACAATATTTTAAATGAATCCTGCTGACTCAACAATATTACCCACAGATTTTCAAAACAGGGAACACTTTAATTCTGACACAGCCTGGTACAAACCAACATAATCTCAGAACCTCTGCATGCATGCTGTTAGTGGTGATCTTAGCACTAAGGACTGCAGCATTAAAATCGTAATATCTGTCTGGTAGCACAATTCAAAATGGTTACATAAAAAAATAAAATGAGAGGACACTTTAGGATTAGTTTATGAAATAAAGGATCTAGGGATAAAAAAAAAATGCAACAATAGCCTGTGTGACATCACTAGGACTTGCAGTGGTGGGATAGAAAAGAAACAGCTGATAAAAGCATCTGTAAGGTAGCAAATCAAGGAAGACCTCAGAGGTAGACCCGCACAAAGGAATTCTAAATATTTGAAAAGAGATGCTCCTGGTAAAGATTCCTCTTAGCTCTGTTGCAAGTGACTCTAACTGCTGGATATTTGAGCATGTGTCAGGTTAATCACAGCATGTGAGTTAAATGTCAGCAAATTCCTATTAGGTCTGTCATTTCCTACCTTACAGCCCCTATTTGCCTTCAACCAAGAGACATACATCCACAGAAGTTGCTTCTATATTTGCAGAATGGAGAAGACAGCATGTAAACACCCTGATTTCTTGTTTGGCTTAAAGTGGTCACTTTAACCATCCTTTCCAAAAATGTCATCAACACTTGCAGTTGTGTGCATTTTAATGGATGATCTCATTATAAACATATGCCTTTGGTGTTCCTCTTTCTCAGTATCCTGTGATTTTCCCTTCAAGAAAAGGCAATTTGAAATGCAAACTGCACTTTAAAGTAGTGGTGAGACCCTTCACCAAGTAGAAACTCACAACTTGAAAAAGGAACTTCAACAAAACTGGGTCTGTTGTACAGCATGAGTGGATTATTATCTCATTGCTGTCACTGAACCAGAACAAAGACCTGATTGGAGCTGTTCATGAATTTGAGAACAAAATATAATGACACTGGAAAATCCTGACCTGTCAAAACCAACATATTCTTTGGAAATAGTTTGGTTTCAACAAACTTCTTCCAAATCACTGATGTATTTCCTTTTAAAACTTGCCTAGTTTTCTGAAAATTCATGTAGAGAGGGCGGTTCAGGATTTTGTGTTTCAAAGGTCTAGAGCTCTTGCCAGCTCTGGCAAAGCTTAAAATGATTTGAGTTGGAAGGAGTTGAAGACACAAAGTTTACAGTTTGTGAACAGAAAGGCGGTTTGCAGGAGCACTTGACAATATTCTGAAGAAATCCCTCTAATTGCTTGCTGTCTTCACAGCCCTGCATCTGGGCTACCGATGACAGCTTCTGCAGAGAGCAAGGTCTATTGCTCAGCTCTCCTGACAGAAGAAGACCAGGCAGGAATGACCCAGTATCACAGGCTCCATCCTGGTAGCAACAGGACTGCTCCTCTGATTTCCATCTCTGCAAACCCTTTATGGGGATGGGGAAGGACCAAACAGCACCTGGCTTTGCCTGGTGTCAGGAAAGAGAATGTCATTGCCATTACAAACTTGGGAGGGACTGCCTCAGAGAGAAGTTCTTCATAAATCTTGCTTCCACAGTTACAGACCTGATTTGGGATTTGAGCAATCAGATTAAATTTTTGACAGGGGTTGTGCTAATCTCAGACTGGTGATGGCCCCCAAATAGATTTGTGTGCTTATAGAACATGCAAGGCACAGGTGTGTCTGCTCTTCAGGCTAGTTGATAATTAGAGGTCCCCAAATTTCAAGTCCCCTGCCCATACAGCTGTCAGATTCCCTTCTTGCTGGCCTCTCAGGCTGTAACACAGATCCCAGGAGCTCTGGGAGCCTCAACTCCCACTGGGTGTCACAAAAACTGCCCCCTCCTCAGCAGAGGACTGGGTGCCACGTGTAGACACTGGAAGGTTCTGGCTCCCTGAGCTGGGGCTAGAAGCTGGGAAGCCAGGATACAGGTGGGGGCTTTTGAGTGTCCTGGGCTCTCTGCCACAGAGTGGAGCTCTGTGCCAGACCACAGGATGCTGGCAGCAAACCTGCTGGGGAGCCCCCAAGAGATAAGTCAGCTTCCTCACCTTTTGAAAACAAAAAACAAAAACAAAACCAAAGCAAGAAGACAGAGGAAATCTGGCAAGGGGATGACAGTGCCTGTAGTTTCTATTCCAGGTCTGAGGGGAAATCTTCCACATTTAGGAGTACAAAAGCCTATGTTTTAGGCAACTGTAGTTGCAACCACAAGGCCCCAGTCCTCGCAACTGCTTAGGCATCAGCAGACTCAGAGGCAGAGCTAACTGTGTAGTTGCTTCAGCTCTTCACCAGAGGATGTTTCTAATGCATATTTAGAATTTAGAAGACAAAATATGTATGATTCACACTAAGTCAGTACTTCTCTCTCTTGAGGACACTGACCTTTCTGCCTCCATGCCGAGATTGATCAATCAGAATATTGTCATTGATACCTACAGCTGCCTGTCTCTTGCACGAATCCTTCAGATAGCTAAATATATATCACATGAATTTGACCCTAAAGAAAAAAAAAATTACTTCACCAGCACTTTCTGTACTTGCTCTGTGATAACCATAGCAGCAAGACCAAAGAAGTGTTGGATCTTAGATGCAGTCAATCTGCCAGTCTCAATACTTTCTGCTCTATGCTGGTGTTAAGTCCAGAGATGCCAAGGGCGTATCCCCACGTATTTCTTCTGAGCTTTGCATATGTGCTGCTCATGACAATTACTCGCGGGGGAATCTTACAGAAAAAGACTCTGATAGGCCACTTGGACTTCAAAGTGAGGGCTTAGAGCATCCTAGTGAGTAGGATCCAGGTTCCTTCCTCTGACAGCAGCACCTCTTTCTGCCTCTGCTCTTCCCACTGTCAGTCCTGCAATGACCTGCCTTGCCAGGCCTTGCTGGCAGGAGCTCAGCACAGCTCAGCTCCAGGCTGGGATGCTGCTGCTGGCGAAGTTCTCTTTGCTGTCCCTGCAAGCAGGGCTTGGTAACCTTCACTGACAAGGACACTCTGTCTTGTGAAACCTAAATAGCTGGAGAAGTATTCAGGGGGAGTAATATGTACAATGGTCTGTCCAAAGCCTGAAAGTCATCCTGGGCTTTGCTTTCGCTGTCAGACTGAAAGCTGTTGGTGAAACAGAGGGCTGGAAAACCAGAGTTTTGATCTGTTGTGTGCCATAATCAATCTTTTGTAAAATATTCACTGAAGAAAGAACTTCCTTCTGGAGAACAAGTTGTTTATAGGATGAATTCCATGCTGAAGTTAATATTTATAGCCACTATGAATCTTTTAAAGGAGAACAGCTTCTAACTGCAGTAAGGTATGAGGCTTTAATAATACAATATTTGCAGAGCTTTGGCAAAACGTGTGGTAGATTTTTTTGTAGCCAATGCGTTGCAGAGAAAGAAATATAAAATGAACTCTCCCCATGCTGATGCCAGCAGTCATAGTTGCAAATTGTAAAAAGACAGAGACAGTATCTTTTTCCTATGGCAATCACCTAGCTGTCTGCTAGTTTTCTTATCATTACCTGTTCATTACTTTGGGGTTAAAAGTTTCATATACACAGGAGAATAAGCAACCTGACAGTTCCATTAAAAGCCACAATAATGGTAGGCATTATATGCAACTGATTTATTTTCTTAATGTAGTATCAAGCCCGTTTTAGCTATATTTGTAGAGACACAGTGACACCCAGTGGTTGCTAATAAATATAATGGACTGACCCATAATTCATTTGGGGCACTGGATCTGATCATTATCTAAACTAGCTCATATACATTCAGAAAAGTTCCAGTGTATGCTGTTTATTGAAAAAAAAAAAAGTGATTCAGTACCTGGGGTTTTTTTGTTTATTATATTGAATCTCCAAAACTAAAATAAGCACCATTCAAGTAATTAGCTGTTTTCATCTGTCCCAAAACTTTTGCTAATCAAGTCTGTAGAGGAAATAGTCTGTGTTGTCTTTAAGGCAAAAGATAGGATGGTTTACATTCAATTTATCTTCTCATTTTTATTTTAGCATTTTGGGTAGCCAATCTGCTCTTACAGTTGACAGTGTGTGAAGATCACTTCATATGTTAAAGAAAAAATCTGTTTTTCATCTGTGTCCAAAGTGTAGATCGAAATTTTATTGTGATTTTTTTTTTCAGGAGCCAAATGAGATTTAAAAATGGAAACTCAGTGGAAGGTTTAATGAAAAAACAAATTGCTATTGCATCAACTTGACATAAATCAGAAATTTCCTGCTTGAAATTAAGCTAAAAGTAAGGAGTGATTGCTGATTTCTAATCTAGCAGCAATAGTCATTGATTTTTCACATTATGTAGAGCAGATGCTCAGTAACTCAATTCTCTTCATTCTGAAATTTTTATTGAATCTTTGTTGAAGGTTTACAGTGTTTATTCTTACGTTCTTGTGGTCAGCAGAGGGAGTACAACAGTTTGAGGGTGGTTCTGTGCTAGGCCCAGATGAGCATTAGTACACTGCAGAAGATGAGGTTGTGAATGTTCAAGAGGCAGGGGAAGTGAAGGAGCAGCAAAGCCCAGGCTCCACTGAAGATCCCAGAGAAACTTACACTGACATCAGTGGAGGAGAACTGTGTGTAACTGGCCATGAGTGCTTGCCCAGGTGATTCCTTCTGTTGACAATCTGTCTCAGGTTTGGGGCAGATATATATCTGGGAATTGGCTATTGCCACCCTGACTGTTGGGGGATACTGGTGTACTCAGTTATCTTCCAGGCTGTGGCTTTCATGAAGCACTGGTTTTGTCCTACAGCCTGAGGAAGAAATCTCCTAGCCACTCTTACTTCTTTTCATGTCGTACTGGAAAGGGTTTGCTTCCACCAGTCGTGCAATCTCACTCTTATATTCAAATATATAGTTCAGAATAGGGGTTGGTTAGGGCTTTTTTAGGATTATGTGACATACTCTCTTACCTTCAGTGTGTGAGTTTCTAGAATTTCCTAGTAAAGCACTATTGCTACTGGCTGCAGGGAGCCAGGTGTGCTCCACATTCCTACCTTCAAACCTTCAGTTGGAAGTGGTCTGTGGTAATTGTAAGTAGAGAACCTAAGGCAATGTGAGTAAAGCTTCTGAGACCTCTGTGTGCCTTAAAGAAGGACTAAGAGTAGCTAAGTTTCTCCGAGTGTCTCCAGATCACTGCAGTTTCTCTCTGGATACTGGGATACTCACAGGCTTGAAGAGGAACAACTTTTTGCTGTTTTTCCTATTATACTGTTATAATTTGGAGGGGAAAAAAAAAGAGTTTTAATGTTAACAAACCTATTACTGTTCTTATGTTTCTGCCTTATGGCAGGTGTTACCAGTTGTTCCGGATCTCAAGCTAATTTTTCAGGTCCCAGTCTTGAAAGAATTTGAGCTGTTGCAGCTCCTTCAAAAGTAATCTGACCATTCCAACATCTCCATCAAAATCTAGTTAAATACATTTTGTTAAAAGTCTCTTTGTTTTAAAAAGAAGGATGTCAGGGGAGATTCACAGGAAAAAAAGGGGATGGAGGAGAAAGGAGTAAAGTTACAGAAGAAAAGGAAAACAAGTGCAGAGGAATAAATTTAAATGCCAGATGAGAAGGTTAGAAATAATCCCAACCTTATTTCCCTCCTATTGAATTGTATGTTTTCACACAGGAGAACTAACACAGTAAGGACGCTAATACATTTCTTGCGTGCTAGCTAGTTATTAGAGCCTCACATCAAGGAAGGTGATCAGAGAATACTTGTCACATGCCCAAACTACCCTAATTCAAGGAACCTGCCACCTCAGAGCATCATATGAGGCAGGTCAAGCCTAGGGTGAAACAAGCTTTCCGTGTAAGAATTTTAATTAGCAATGAGCACAATAAAATACATAAGCTGCTGAAAGTTAACAAGTGCTACTGTTTGAGATTTATGTTCAAATCCATGCTGTGCACTTCCCTTTCCTCGCCGCTAATGGATTAGCAGTATACTGGATAGTAATCAACAAATATTACAATCATCCTTCTAATCTTATTAATGAACTTGTAAGAAGCATTAAGGACACATTTATACCACTTGTGGGAAACAGTCCAAATACAACGAACCAAAAGCTACTTATCTACAAGCAAAGCCAGCATTATATGACTGAAGGGGGCCAAGTTAATCAGAGCTATCAAGAGGCTAATTCAGGTCCAGAGGGCTGAGAAGGCAGGTTAAATGATGGTTCATAAATCATTGAAAGCATACTCTATTGTAGCACACTATACTGCATTGTAGCAACAAACAATGTTCTTCTGTAGGGTGCAGTTTCCTGCTTTCTGTATGTCTGTGTTTTGACATTTTAAGTATCTCATCAGCATCTTTTTTATCCTTAAGTTGTGAATTTGTTATAACTCAGCTTGTTAATCATCAGATCTTTTGGAAGGAAGGGGATAGACTGTAAAAACAAACCTAAAATTGTTCGTGTTTGCAGGCAGTACTACTGTGCTTACTACAAGCGTATACGAAATATGAAAGAGTGGCGTTCCAAGATACTGTGAAGGAAAACGGGGGAAAGCAACTGAGAAAATCTGAAAAACCAGCTGTATCTGTCTCATGCTCCTTTTCTTTACGGGATGGAGGGGAGGACACTGATGGTTAATTTTTCACTTTAAAATATTTTAGAGAAGTACTGAAATGTGCTGGTTTATGTAATGTAAGCTTATTGACCGATTCCACCATGGAAAAACTGGGATCTGCTCTTATGCCTTTCTTCTGATAGGATTGAGACTATCCACAGGCTACAACTGACTACTCTTTGGAACTGTCTTCCAAAGGTTCACTTACTCATTTTTGAAACTTTAAAACACTGCTTTTCAGCTGCTTGCTTTCCCCCCCTGCTCAACAGTTCTTAGAAAGACTTTCCCACTACTTACTGTGAGTAAACGATTCCTCCAAGGACTAGGCACTTGTTTCTGATCTCACAAGACATGGAACACACTCCAGTTCTCTATACAGCGTAACATTCCACATTTTCAGTGCCCGATATTCTACTGCTATGCACTGTAGTATTTACGTGCATCAGCACAAAGGGAGGATAAAAGGCTGCTGTTGCAATGTCCTCCCTCTGGAAACATGACACTCTGGGATAAAAGACAACATAACATGTTAGGAAGAAGAGAATAGTCCTTTAATTACAATCATTAAATCATGTGTTGTTTTTTCAGTTTTTCCGTAGAACACAGAAGGTCTTCAGACTGGGACAATATGTCTGAATAGCACAAGAGGCTAAAAACATGTGAAGCCAGCAGTTCTATTTGATAACACTGTCAAATCAAAATTGTATAGATTTGTCCCCAGCTATCTGAACAGCATCATTTGCTCATTTTTGCAACTTCAGGGGCATGCTTTTCAGTTCTCTTCTTCCCTTTTCTCTACTGAAAAACTCTACATACCCATTTTTAGCTCTAGGAAGTAGAATGCCTCAAGGCTCACACAGTCCTTTCACTTTTGGCATAGCATGAGACATAAGCCCTCATCTGGCTCTTATTTTCTTTCTCAGCCTCACCAAAATTTGACTGCTTTATAGCTCACATTTCCAGCTTGGTCCTATTATGTCTGAAATGCCAACTGACAACAAAACTTCACAGGCACCTGAAGCAAAAAGTATTTCTTGTTCATTCTAAGTTCTCAGCATCATGTCAGAGCTCTTGGTTTGCTCCCGAAGTTTCTCCCTAGGGTCTTAAAAAAAAACCCACAAAAAAACCCCAAAGAACAAACAAAACAAAACAAAACCAAAATCAAAACCAAACAAACAAAAAAACCCCCTCAATACAAAACAAAAAAAACCAAACCAAACCAAAACAAAAAAACCCAACAGGATTTTGCTCTTACAAGGCTCCCTGCCTGGATTGTGCCCACTTTCTTCTTCTGGTTCACGAATAGCCATTAACTCTATTTTGTCAGCAGCTTTCTAGGTATGAGTTTTTGCAACTGCCTTTAAATGGAAAATGAAGTCCTTTCATTTGATTGTTTCAAACATCTGTCCACATTCTTGTACATTAATTATGAGGCCTAATATAACTTTTTGGTTTTGTGTCATTTGTCTTAACCATCACAGTGGATTTCTACATCTCAGAACAAAAACACTCAGTATGCTTCAACTCAATATCCACCAGAAAATAGTGTATGATTTTCTGCTTGTATTTTCTTACAGAACAAAGCTGTGGGGTGTGAAGGGTTTGCCTCAATCTGCAGGATCCGGTGGCAGTGATAAAGAGCAAACAAAAGAATACACTGAATAAAAGTGGTCTTTCTAACTTTCCATTGTTTCTGCTGTAAACAACAGTAACTACAGTCTTCGGTGAGAAGTACAGTCTGCTAAAGAAGTAGGAGGGAAAGAAACTAAATACAGCTGTGAGAAGAGAGATGCAGGAGAGCTTGGTTTCCCTTCACATTTTAACCAATCTGAAAGAGAGCTCTGAAGCACAAAGTTGCTCTGCTAAGCAACTAAGAAACTGAAAAGATTGAAATTCTTAAATGTTGATGAGAATACCTTCTTTACCATATAACACTGAGATCTCTGTTCTACGTCAAAGTTAAAAATAAGTATTTGCTACAAAAATCCATGTGTCTGTTTTCCCAGATGCACCCTAGTAGTTTTAAATAAATTTTTCTATTTTATTAAGCTTTATTCAGTTTTGGATTTAAATATCTGATATAGGATTTTTCTGCTTGGGGAAAGAAATTATACTATATCAGATTTTGTCAATACAGCTAACTTACATTTTCACTGAATTGAACTCTTTGCTGAATTGGGATCATGCTTTGAAGGAACCTAACTACAGGGAAAATGCTATATTTCTTTTCATGGGCAGGGCAAAAGAAGCTGAATGAAACAGCTCTGAAGCTGAACCAGAACCCACAAGCACAGGTGCATGTAAGGAGATAGCAGAGAGTTAATGGGTTCACGATGTACAAGCAGCCATGGTTTAACAGTGCCTAGAGAAGTGGACAGCAGCTCTAACAGGTGCTCCTGCCCCTTCATTCCAGTGGCAGACTGGAAGCAAAGAGTGCTGTCTTTGGTTTACCACCACTTTTTACAGAGGTGGCCAAGTGACTCGTCTGTTTTCTTCCTCCTGTGTTTGGAGCTGCCTTGTGTGCACGGTGCTCTCTTGGGACATTTGTGGACTCTGGGGGCCTGGAGACTGCATTCTGACTTGTCTACCAGGACCTAAAAATGTTTCAGTCCTCCTGTAAAGTGAAGGGACAAACATGAACTTGAGAGCACACCTGCAACTTTGTTATAATATCCAGATGTAAACTCTTACCACATGTTAAATGTGAGACGGTTTACTGTGAAAGAAAGCAATGGATGGTGGCTTCCTTTTGCAAACCAAAATGGTGTTATATTAAAGATGGTAACGTCACTTGAAATAAGCTATCTGTTGTTTTGCTGTAGAGTAAGAATTTGGTTTTGGCAAATAAATACAGAGTAGCTCTTGTTTACATCTAATCATGCCCTCTTTTGTAGAACTAATATGCTCTAACCACTCTTATTATTTTAGAGGTCTAAGTTTTAATTGGCACATTCTGTCTTGGCAATAAATTTTCACGTAGTGAATTATAGACATGTAAATATACTAGAATTGTCCTGCTGGCAGGAAAAGTCTCCTTTTTCTAGGTCAGACAACTATACTATCCAACTGGAAAAAAACCCACTGGTAAAACACCTACCTATTATGCCTCAGGTTGCAGATTTTGTTACCTTTTTCTCAAGAGCTTTCCCTAATATAGATAGTTAATGTAAGAGCTAATAAAAATGAGCTCATAAAAAGCACACAGATAAAGTGAACAGTCTTTGAAATAATTTAAAGACTGAGGGGCGTTATAGGTTGCTGAGTCTGAGGCTAATGCAAGGTCAGCTCTCCCTTAATTTGACTTGTTTCTTCCAGAAGAGGATATGATACTATTCTCATTCCAGTCTCACTTGCAAACAAGGAGATCCAAATAATCCTCAAGCTGCTGAGTCAATATGTCGTTATAGAGAAAAGCATTTCTCAAATATGAGAGATTGTATGTCCAATGGGAAAGCTTTTTTCAGACTTCTCTCTCAAGCAAAACAAAACTAAACTATTTCTTTTAAGTCACATTTTATTAACCTCTAGCTGTTCTTGGTGCTCTCTGTTGATATCTCTATACTTTTAATAATACTACCAAGGCTGAACACAGATTTGTTTTTCAGGATTCACAGACACACGTGTTTTGCAATAGCACAGTTTTTCCAGTTTTTCACAGAAGAGTTTCAATTCTTATCTGTTACACAGGTAAATCTCCATTTATATTAATGAAAACGATGACTCATTCCCAGCTACAACTGTTTACATCTGTCTGTAATGAATTCTCTATTGTTTTTCAATCACCTCTTAAATACATCCAATTTGATTTGTGGTTTTATATTCCAACAGGACTTGTAGGCCCTCCAAACTCAGTATCATCAGAAACTTTATAAGTGTATCCTCCATTCTGTCATCTAAGCCATCTGTTAATATATTGGTTAGAACAAGAGAGAACTAAGAACCACAGAACTATATGTTTTTTCCTTCTGTTACACAATTATGTATTGATTTTTAAAACACACATATTCCATTTGTAAACTTACTATTATTATTTTTAGCTAGAATTCCCACAGCATTTCTGGAGATACAGCAGTTGCCTAGCGGGGATTCTTCAAAGTCACTTAGTTCATCAGGGATTTATCTCACAATGTAGGTTATGGCATCCTCAGTAGCTATCAAATGGTTCGTGTATAATAAGCGTAGCTATCTCATATTTCTGATACCTTCAACCATGAATGGGATGGGGAAAAAAATAACAGATCATGTTGTTAGCTGAACTGCTTTGGTATGTTTCTACTGCCTTGATCATGGCAAACTGCTGGACAGAATTAGATGTTTACTGTCTCACATAGTACAACTATCTATATTTTGATGCCATCAATTGTATGGCAAGTTTTGTTTGCATAAAAAGATAAACACAGCCTACTGATCAGGTTCTGTATCATGTAATCAATATGAACTGTCCCCCAGCCCAGAGAAAGTAACTCACAGAAGATAAATGGCATCTTCCTGTGGAACAAATCCAGGAGAAGCATTTTTTCACTAAGTCATCAAAGGCAGACATATGAATTACCATATCCATTTCAGTTACTGGACTGTGTGGCCCTAGCAGACATTCAAACATTTCCACCTTGGTATCCAGTGACTGACCTCACAGAAAGTCAGCAATAGGTCAGAGAGAACTGTGTCACCTTTGCAATCTGAATAGCAGTTCATGCAGATTAGCCAATTCTGGGGTCAGTCTGTCAGATCGGCTTGACTATGGTATGCGTTGCAGACTTGAAAGGAGCACTCTGATACCTTGTGGCATTTAGGATACAGAACATATCACAACTTCAGTGCAAATGTATAAGAAATTACTTTTCTAAATTAGATAGTAGGATTTTCAAGTTGTAGTAGTGTGCAAACTTCAGAGGTTGTTAAAACATTCACATTCTCAGCACAATATACTTTATTATGGTGTAAAATAAGAGTAGGCAGCAAAATGTTGTAGTGCTTGTCAAAAACTGTCTCCATATTATCTGAGGCTACTTTCTCTGCAAGTTTCCTCCTTGTATAATTACTTAATCTTTTGTTTGCTTACAGAGAAAGTTGTGCAATGCCCTTCTGTTGCTAGGAAAATAGAGAACTGTTTCTTCATGTAAAGCAAGTCCCAGTTCATAAGTATTTGACACAGCAGTTATCAAAAACTTGTCTTTCTGTCCAGAGTTAATGGTTCAGTTAGTAAATATTTCTGCAATTGGTAGAAATGAGTGTATCTGAGTTCAGTTCATTCAATCTTTAATGTTTTCATTAAAAGATGGTAACTCTATTTCATGAATGAGATGTTTATTGTGGGACTTTGATATCTAAACTAAACCAAACAGTCATACTGTTCCAAGAAGCCAGGGCTCAGGGTTTTCCTCACTAATTTGAGCAACACTGACTCAAGCAACTAGATATAGTGAGGCAGACCCAAAGAGAAGCTCTAACAACCCTAGATGCAAATGCAAAAGCCATTTAAAGTGGGTGATTGATATTATAAGGATTAACATTATCTGATATTACTCTGAGACACTGGGAGTAAAACTCTACAATCTGCCTACTTGGTTTGTCATGGCAGTTGGCTCCAAACTTCTTAAAAAAATCAGAAGATGACTCTAAACATCAGTGATTCTGACTTCCTCTTCACACAGTAATTATTTCAACATGTTTTGGTAAATTCACATAATGCATGGTTCTTGAATGTCAAACACAATGCTAGAGTGCCCTCCACTGGCACAGCCCAGGCAGGGGACAGAGGGTTGCTCACCTATAGTCAGAAGGAAGGAGGCTGAAAGGAGACCAAAATCTTAATATTTGAGCAAAGGCTGAGAGAAATACAGAGTGTTTGGATCAGGTGGATTTCTTGATCCTTCACTACTCATGTATGACAGAGCATCTAGAAGAGCAAATCTTAAAAACCTACTCTTTTAGATAGACATGGGCAGAACATCTATCCTTTGTCTCTTTCAATGCCTCTTTGATGTGAAATTCCATCCAGATCTCAGCTGGTCAGAAAACCTGTAGAAAAGGAAATAATTAAAGCAGGTTTTCTTGTATTATCAAAATTATGTTTAAAAGTAGATAATTAATGATAGTGAATGTCTTTATAAATGGTCTGTTGAAAGCAGAGAAATCAAATTACTTAACTGCTTGTGTTCATACAGAGATCACAGTCAAAACCAGACAGTTTGAAAATATAGAAAATATTTCCAAATAGCAAACAATATCTCATCTTTGCTAGGTACCAGCAGTGTCACAAAATTGTCTTCTGCTTCACATCAACCTATGTGTATTTCACTTCTACTTAGAAAATGATACAGCGCATGCATAGTACATAGCAGGGTTCAGTGAATGAAACTATGAAACAAGGAGAGACAGGACTGGTCACCCAGCCTATCATGCAGTCTCACTTGTCACTGCTTCCTTTTGCCAAAATGCACATTTGTGACTCTTCTTACTGCATAATATTCTGTCATTTATTATCATTGTCTCAAGCTTCCTCCTCAAAGCTGGTTCAGTGTGATATTTCATCTCTTTTGTCTCCTCCCATGCTTTTACAAGTGCCATGAGGAATACTTGTGTTTACATTTGGGCCCCAAATGACCAAATTTTGTTCTAGCAGTGTATGCTGTTGGTCTTGTTAGGAGACAAGTACTAAACTGCTTAAAATCCTATTTCAATAAATAAGAATTGCAATGAAGCAAGTGAAAGGTTTGCCTTAAGTGCAAGCAATTCCTTGACATGGCATTCTTTGTTGCTATCCCTGTATGTAGTTAAATAAAAAGAAAAAATAAAATCAAGCAAACAAACAAATAAAAAACCCAAACTAAGAAAGGAGTCTAGGCTCCACAGAGAGATCTGGACAGGCTGGATCAATGAATCAAGGCCAGTAGTGTGCAGTTCAACAAAGCCAAGTGTAGGGTTCTGCACTTGGGTCGCAACAACTGCTTGCAGCATTACATGCTTGGGGAAGAGTGGTTGGAAAGATACCTGGGGGGAAAGGAGCTGGGGGTGCTGATTGACAGTGGCTAAACATGACCCAGTGTGTGCCCAGGGGCCGAGAAGGCCAATGGCATCCTAGTCTATATCAGCAATAGCGTGGCCAGCAGGACTGGGGCAGTGATCATCCCACTGTACTCAGCACTGATGAGGACCTACCTTGAGTGCTGTGTCCAGCTCTGGGCCCCTCACTACAAGAAGGACATTGAGGTGCTGAAGCAAGTCCAGATAAGGGCAGTGGAGCTGGTGAAGGGTCTGGAGCCCAAGTCCTGTGAGGACTGGTTAAGGGAGCTGGGGGTGTTTAGCATGGAGAAAAGGAGGCTCAGGAGTGACCGACCTTGTTGCTCCCTACAACTGCCTGAAAGGAGGATGTGACCAGGGTGGGGGTCAGTCTCTTCTCCCAGGCAACCAGGGACAGGATGAGAGGAAATGGCCTCAAGCTGCACCAGGGGAGGTTTAGATTGACTAAAAGAAGAATTTCCTCAGTGAAAGAGTGGTCAGGTATTGAAACAGGCTGTCCAGGGAAGCGGTGGAGTCATGATCCCTGGAAGTGTTCAAAAAATTGTAGTTGTGGCACGTGGGGACATGGTTTAGCAGTGGCCTTAGTAGCATTAAGGCAATGGTTAGACTTGATCTGAAGTGTCTTTTCCAATGTGAGTGGTTCCATGACTCTATGATTTAATTATTTGAAATTTGTCCAATAACAGACTTGTCTGGCATCCTCTGGAAAGCACAGTTTCCAGAAGCATCCAAGACATCCCAACAACAACAGGGAACAGCACACTCATAGCAGTGTAGTAAAATGCAATAGTAGAATCATGGAATGTCTCAAAATGGAAGGGATCCATAAGGATGAACAAGTCCAACTTCCACCTCCTTGCAGGATTACCTAAAAGTAAACCCATATGACTAAAAGTATCATCCAAAACCTCCTTGAACTCTGACAGGCTGGCTGTAACTGAGTAAAGAGGAAGAGACATGAGAAACTGAAGGAAGCTTGTTGCAAAGGTCTTGTAAGAAAGAAGTTCCATGTAAGAGCTAAGAAAATGAGCTGCTCTTAACAGATGTCTTGACTGCTCACCTTTTAAAAGGGAGAATCTGATTATACAAGTATCTGTATTAGTAGCATTTTGTGCTAGCAAGACAATTTTTGATTTAAAAATCATTTATGTGCAATTATAGGTGATTTTTTTCTGCTTCTGCAAGAAAACTGGTAATTGTTGTTAAATGTCCACAGAAACCTGAACCCAAGTCATACTTGATATAAATGCCAATTTGAGTCATCTTTGGGTATGACAAAGTAGGAACTTCCAGTCATGTTCTCTCCATAAAAAACAGAATGGGTTTTACTTGTTAAAAATTAATTGAGATGGAATTCTCAGTGATTTCCTTTAATGGGATAAATATGAAAAAAGAAGGTTCCTTCTACAAATCAAACCACTGCTCTAATGCTATTTCTGGACCTGCAACTTTTCCAATTTATAATACATTTATATTTGTATCCCATGACACTTAATAAGATCTATGTATGAAATAGAATTAAATATATGTAGCATGAATGCCACATTTAAGCGTGTTTCCTCGAGATGTAAGGAAAAAAATGCGTCCTCTCAGAATAAATGTGTGGGTATTCAGTAAGGGAGCAAAGGGGTGGATTTACCTGCTAAGCCTAAGTGAAGTTGTCTGGGAGCTTTTCTTTAAGTGATTGAACACAGGAAAGGTGAGATCCCACTTTCAGATTCTTCAAAGCACAGACCACAACCAGAGCCAGTGTTTGTCTTCTTATTATAACAGGTATTGGTAACAACGTCTCAGTTGTATTATTTTACAATGGAAGGAAGGAAGGGAAGGAAGGAAAGGAAGGAAAGGAAGGAAAGGAAGGAAGGTTCGTCCCATCAGGAGGAGCTTTGCGGCGGAGTGGAAGTGACCTCACTCCCGGGACAGCGCCGGGATCCAGTCAGCGCTGGAGCACCGGCGGCCAGTGCGGGCGCGCCTTGCGAGCAGCCAATGGCAGGGGCGGCGCCGCTTGTTGTCGCCCCGTGAGGCGGCTGCGCCCTGGGCTCGGTGCCGCCGCCGCTGCCGCCGCAGGAGGGACCCGGGAGGCCCCAGGCCCCGGTACCCGCTCTCCCCTCGCCGGCCCCGCAGCCCCCGCGGAGGGCGGGGAGATGCAGCCCCCGGGCGCTCAGCAGCCGCCGCTCTACGCGCCCAGCAGCGGGGACTTCACCTTCGTCTCCTCGGCGGACGCCGAAGGTGAGCGCGGTGCCGCGGGTAGGGCCGCGCTCGCTGTCCCGAGGCAAGGGCTCGGCCGAGCCCCGGAGGAACGGGCTGTTCCGGGGCCGCAGAGACAGGAGGGGCCTTCCTTGCCCTCCTTCTCGCCGCCCCGCGGTTGGTGTCGTGGCTGGAGGCGGAGCGGGGTGGCCGAGATGGCTGCTGCCTTGGGGCCGCTGCCGGGGGTGCGCCCCGCTGCCGTGTCCGCGTCACGGGAGCACCAGCGTGGCAGAGGCGGCCGTGCCGCTCCTCTCCCAGCTTCTCTGAAAGCCAGGGCCGAGGTTGTCCCGGCGACGTGACATAACCGTGACCACTGTCACTGCCCGCTCCTCTGGCTCCCGTCTTGCTGGAAGCCCACTTCGGTGTCTTACCGAAGGTTGTGTCTTATGTTCACGTTTGCTGTAATGTGCCAAAGCGTCTGCGCCGTGTCTCATTGCAGCGCAGTCATGAAAAAGAAGCCGCGTGTGTAATTTAGAAGGTGAAGTGTGGCCTGCTGCCATACTGCTGCACAAATAGCAGTAGTGTACCAACATGCCGGGAAGATGTGCCTTAAAACTTCAAACCTGAACATGCAGGAGTCAACATCGAACAAACTTATTTTGGTGGAGAATGATTTTTTTGGTCGGTCTCTACCCATTTAAAAAACAAGGATTCCACTTTCATGTATATATTTAGTTACTCTTATAATTGTGACTAGGGCGTCATAAATCCTTACTCACGTGTCCCACCCTGGAAAGGAATTGCTGAAGTGGAGAAATTACTGTAGAATACCTGTTCTTTAGTGAAGTTCTCAGGCCTTCTGAAAAGAAATGCAAGTTAACGGTACAGTTGTGGCTGTGGGGGTTTTTGTTCCTGGTGGGGTTTTTTTGCTGGCAAGTTTTCGTTTGTTTTGTTTTTTCTTCTTCACCGTGACCTGAAAAAGGATCCATGTACCTCTGAGCAGAAGCTCTCTGCTTTTCCCGTGGAAGTATTTGTTGGGCAATGCTGAACCCAATCCAGTACAGCCACCTTTCTGGTAGTTTGTGTTGAATCATGCTTTGCTCCATGTTTTTTATGAACACAAGCAAGGTGTGATCTCCTGCCTGTTCATGTGTGGTCCTGTCCTCAAATTGCTGGATAGACCTACCCTAGCAAAGAAAAACATAAGCAAAATTAAACATTTCAGTATTTTAAAATTAAAATACTGTGCATTGCACTGTAATTTTTACATGTTTCCCAAATGTCGATCCATATGAAAAAATAAAAATTAGCTGTTCTATTTCCCCATCTTATTTCTGTGGGAGGTAGGAGCTGCATGAAAGAAAGCTAGAGAGATGGTCACAATTAGGTCGCCTGATACGGTAGAAAGAGTAGACTGTTTGGGGTTTTGCCTCTTGTACAGCTTTCTCAAAATTAAGAATCATGACTGTTTTGAAAGCTGGTTTTCTACAATGCATTTTTGAAATGAGGCATCTGAGAGACCTTGGTTTTGCTTCTGTGGTGTTCAGTCTGAGACAGTAGCAGTGAAGGCCCCTAGACTCTCACTAGGAATCATCAGTGGCATCAGTTCTTGTCTGCTTTTCCAGTGCCCAGTTGCCTCGCAGTTAAATATCTCATTCAAAGCAGCCTGCAGAACAGGAGGTGACCAATCCCTTTTCCCCTAGGTTTCTGCAGCTTTGTCTTGCAAAACAGACTTAAGACCATGTTAATAGATTTTATAATTCGTAAGTGTGGTTGCAGGTGTTCATTGGCTACTAAAAGGAGTCTTGGTAAATACAACTTGTGTAGGAGTTTCCATGCCTCAGGATGGGTTGTTAGCAGTCCCTGGGAAAGGAGAAATACACGGCTGGTTGGACTGCTGTGTTTGTTCTTTTGACAGCTGCATTTATGCACAGAGTAGCAAGAACCTCTCCTTGCAAAAAAAGTGTTATGTTTTAGGAGAAACAAATATTTCTTAACGACATAAGGGTCCCAGAGTCAAGAGAAAACTTCTGAGGCTTCAGCTTGATGCCCAGGCAATAAGATTTTTCTCTTTTCCTCCCTCTGTAAACAGCAGAGGAAGGCTTTGCTTGAGTCTGTTGAGAACAGTGTATGCATGGTGGAACTGAAGAGAGCAAAGAGAAATTCCTGTCTTGAGTTACAGTGATCTTTACGAGGGTCCTGTGCAGATGGTGTTCCAAGAATCAAAGGAATCAATCAGTAACTCTCACGATTATGAAATAGTTTTAAAGCATTTATGCAGAAGCTTGAATCTGAGTGACCTAGCAAGCTGGTCTGGGAAGGAGAATTCTGTTGAATTAATTATGATACTGAGTGTTTAAGTAAACACTTAAAGACATGTTGTCTGAAGACATTGAGATTCTGCCACTGTACAAATTTTGTTTCTATAAAACTGTATAATATTTTCAAAGAGGATGTTGCAAATGTAATCTACGACTATGGCCTGACATGCCTCTGTGAGACTGTTTCAGAAGTACTTGCTGTAGCTAGGTGTTTTGGGAAATTGGTGCTGAGGAACTTTAATGTGTGAAAAATTAACAATGAAGAGGCAAAAAATATTTTCTTTATCTCTCAATATATTTTTAGTAAGCTTGTACAGAATATTTACAAATTTCTGTTTGGATTTTTCCTTCTTAGCAGATAATAGAAACCCATTATTACCTAAAGGAATAATTACTCCCTTTTACATATTTTTTTTCTTTCTTCAAGTTGCTTCATTTATTTTCCTATACTATTTTTTATTTTCCATCTATATATAATTGAATAAAATGAGCAAAAAAATTAATATTTATTGGTGGTTTTGCCAAAACCAACCAGAACATAGATAAATTGCTCTTCGTTTTGCTTAATACTGTGGCAGAGAAGGATCATAGTATATCAAAGAGAACTTGTATTACTTCTTATTGTCCTGAGCCTAAGAATCTCTGATAGCATTCTTTTTCTAACATTTTCAGCTGGATTAAAAGCAGGCTACAAATTTAAAACATGTTCAGATGTTTTCCTTGTATCAAAAATTTGACATAAAACCAGAGTGGTTTTGTCTGAAACAATGCCACTATAAAAAAATGGATGTCAAAAGAGGTAGAGTATGATCAGAAGAAAATGATTACTAATCCACAATTTATAGCATGATGAGGCTCTCATTGGTTCCCTCCTTTTGTGCCTTTAAACACTTAATGATAAAACACAAATGTAAGCCTTTCTGTCATACCATAGCACTGTGTCATAAGAGTCCAATCTAAAAGCTAAATCCTGGTATTTGAGACCCAACCCAACATTGTTACTATTGCAATAAAACCACAAGCACACTTTCAAATTATGTGTCTGTGAAAGTATAATTTTATTTTGTAACTCTGAATGTTTTATGGTGATGACCAAGACATGCAGCTTCATATGTTTGTTGTTTATCTTCCAGTACTTTTAAAATCAAATGGCTTTTGGCAAGACATAAAAAGGTCTATATTTTTCTCCATTTTCTTTAGATCTTAGTGGCTCCATAACAACCCCAGATGTTAAGCTAAATCTTGGAGGAGAATTCATCAAAGAATCTACTGCGACTACATTCCTAAGACAAAGAGGATATGGCTGGCTNAAAAAAAAAAAAAGCCACTCCTGTATGTTGTAATTATTTTTGGGTATCTATCTTTATTAGCTGTAGGGAAAACAAACAACTTGCAGTCTCTCATTGTCCCACAGCCTTGTGCTGTGACTAGAATTCTGTTTGATGAATTACTTGACCAACGAGTGTTTTCTGGTGCAAGAATGGAAACTTGTTTCTCATTATGGGTTTTAATCTCTGTAAGTGTAAGGGTTATGTGGCTTTCCTGCTTTTATCTGTTGATCTTGTAATGGTTTAAAACAAATGGGACTGTATTCTTTGTATCTTTTGCATTCACGTTTCTTGATATTGTGAGAGAATCAAAGGCTAAGACAATCCTGTGGGAAGATTCCTGTTAAGTAAATCTCAGTCAGTTCTGTCAGTTATTCTGAAGTAAAAGCATTGTGAATCATGGTTATTACAGTAGGGATGTTTGAACTGAGGTAGCACAAACTTTCTAATCTTTGATGCTGCCTTTTACTATAAAGCTAGATTAAAAGGGGGCTAGTACTGAAAGACAGTAATGTCCTTAAAACTGAAAGTCTCTGCATCCATTGTTCTGTTCACAGAAACGTGGTTGGCTGAAGAAAGTTTGTATCTTAAGGTTACTACAGTGTGAGTCAGGCAGCCTGGTCCTTGTTCTGCACCTAAGCAACTTCATTCTCAGTGTCTCAGTGTTTTCCTGTGAATTAAACATATTGATGCTTTAAAAAATTGGAGTGAGACTGAGAGTACTCTGGAGAACTCAGATGAAAGTGTTAGGAGACAACAGATGTCTGGAGAGCTTAATAATGACAGTGCTGCTTGAGAAGTGGTTTAAATAAAGTGTGCAGAGGTAGCTCCTTGTGTGAATAAGTCTGTTTTGTAAACCTCTAACTTTTAATTAAGAAACAGACTCGTGTAGTGAGGTGACAACATAGGAGTTCTGACTTTTGTGTAATTTTGTTGTTTTGATTATTCCCAGAAATGTGTCATAATGAATTCTTGCAAGCTGAATCCTATTAAGGATTGAAGGAACAGCAGCCTGCTAAGGGAAGTTCACCAATGCAGTGCTACTGTGCAAATGTTTTGTTCAATAAAGTGAGATTATTTTTTTTGCTTTCTCAGTGGGCAACCTTACTCCAGACACTTGTTTCCTGATAAAGCTACCATCACTTTCATGTGAGGTAGCTGTCAGCTTTATGCAAAAGACAATATATTCACATAAGAAACTGTCAGAAGACCTAGACAATGACAGTGAATTATTTCCATACAGCAAATATTTGTGTTACACAGTCTTCAGAGTGAAGTATAGGTCTGCTACATCCTTTTCTTTTTATATAAATGGTGGCAAATAGATGCTTCTAGTCTATTCCTTAGATTCAGGGATGGTTAAAGAATAATTTTTTTACTTAGTCACCAGTTAGTAATACCACTTTTGAAGTAACTTTAGTAATAGTAATCCAAAAATTGCCTTGAGGGACGGAGTTAGCAGTAATTTGGTGTTGTTTGTTTTTTTTTTTTTTTTTTTTTTTTTTTTTTTTTTTTTTTTTTTTTTTTTTTTTTGTTTTTTTTTTTTTTTTTTTTTTTTTTTTTTTTTTTTTTTTTTTTTTTTTTTTTTTTTTTTTTTTTTTTTTTTTTTTTTTTTTGTTTTTTTTGTTTTTTTTTTTTTGTTTTTGTTTTTTTGTTTTTGTTTTTTTGTTTTGTTTTGTTTTGTTTGTTTGGTTTTTTTTTGTTAAAGAGAAATTGTGGTGAATCACATCTTTGCATTTATATTCGACTTCAGCTTTTCTGAAAAAAAAAGCCAAAAAATCAAAACCTTCAACAAAAGCTTCATAAGTGGACTTAAGATATAATTCTGCATTTTACTGCTGTGTTCCTAAATGTAAAGCAGTATATCTGCTGAAAGTCTCTTACAACTCTTCAGAGCTCCTCAGTCATGACTGAGGTTGTGCACATAAAGAAGTGGAATTGGCCGTTATTTGGGAAATCTGATTCTTTTCCCATTCGGCTAGGGCAGTCAGGGCAACATGTACCAGTTAAGAGTCCTGGGCAGAAGAGTCTTCTGGCCAGTTTGTATCTGCTTGCAAAGAGTTTGTAACAGAAAGTAGAGAAGGCAATGAGACAAGGGCAAGATCTGTTGATACATATTGCTTCTAGTTCAAGTGACTTCTATTCATTTTACCCATATAGGAAACAAGCCAGAAATTAAACAATAGGCATAAACTGGCCTGTTGAAAATTACTGTTGTTGAAGGACATTAAACTCCATTTTCTTTTTAAAAAAATGGTTTTACATGATGTATTTGAAATGGTTTAGAGATTAGTAAATGTAATGGTATTCTTTCTGCAGAATTTGAAATAAAATATTTTCGTAGTAAGCGTGCTCGTGGCAAACTGCTTGGCATAGGAATACACAAACATTCTTTATGTATGCAGTCTTTGACTTTTCAGTAGTTACAATGATACAAACGTGTCATGCATCCGCATATGTCACAAAAATAGACCTCCTGTCTTAATTCAGACTCTCAGGGTATCACAGAATCATATAATGGTTTGGGTTGGAAGCAACCTTACAGATCATCCAGTTCCAACCCCTCTGCTTTTGGCAGGGACACTTTTCACCAGTCCAGGTTGCTCAGAGAGGCATCCAGGCTGGTCTGGGTAGGCTGTGTATGTTTTCTGCTCTCAGTCGTGTAATTTGTTTTTGAGTAATTAAGTAAATCTGTGTCCCACCAGTTACTGAATGCAACATGAAGGTATAGTGTTGCTTTATTGTGGACAAACTGTTCCTTTGCTAGTCATGGCTTCAGGAACCCTTGTGGCTGACAGGAGACTTGCTCTATAAACCTACTGTTTACCCCTGTACTTGTTTTTTTAGCTGTGTCTTTACTGTGGTGTATAGTAATGCTCACTTGCTTTACAATTTCAGGGAAGAACTCGACATTGACCTGAAAGATATTTACTACAAAATTCGATGTGTGTTGATGCCTATGCCATCCCTTGGGTTCAATAGGCAGGTAGTGAGAGACAATCCAGACTTTTGGGGTCCTCTGGCAGTTGTCCTCTTCTTCTCAATGATTTCATTATATGGACAATTTAAGGTAGGTATAAATCTTCTGCCTAAAAAGAAATCCAAACTAAATTTGGGGATGTGATTGCTAAGCAATTTGCATTCTTACGTAGGTAGAAAGTCTTTTTTTTCCACATACTAATGTGGGGCATTTTGAGTGCTGTTTCTCAAGTTAATATGTAGAAAGACAGCAGTTAGGAATGTATTAAATAGCCCACGGGTAAGTTAATCATGTTGAAATGTCAGGTTTGTTTTTATACAGTAAAACAAAGGAAAGATGTGGTTTCTAGAGGAACCAGATTGATACTAATGGGTTTATAGTCATATTAGTGAATATTTCCATTTTAATTGTGACCTTTTGTTAACTTGCTTTTTATTACTAAAAAATTTTAGCGAAAAGCATTTGTTTGGATGCTATGAATTCTAATTTCCTGACAAATAAAGCTGCTTATTTAATTCATACTACATGACTGCTGTTATCTGGTATATTTAATCTTCATTAGTGATGTTGTCCTCCCTGCTCAGTTACAATCAAATAACTTTCCTCTGGTCAATAGGCTTTTTCAATAATTCCTTTTGAACTCCAGGGTGAATGGCTACTTAGCGGCATTGTACATATTTGATTAACTTCCATAAACGCTGTTAGCTTTTTTCTTTATGTTCTGATTAAAATAAAGAAGTGTTATCATTTATAGTAACAATTTGAATGTAAGCCTAGGTGCCCTTGCATTGGAAATCTTTATGACTAAATGTATGGTTACAGTTGTTTTAAATGTGACCAAGTATTGGCAATAAGCCATATGTAAACTAGCAGAATGTGCTTATGCAAAGATTTGTGTGAATGGTGGGATGAAATCATTCCCTTTGGGACCTCTGGCTTCCATATGGTGTACCAAATGCTGACTAAGAATTCATTCTCAGTATCTTGTCTCTAGGAGGCTTGGAGTGAGTAGACTAAACCACTTTATTGTTCAAGTCTTCTGGGTGGACCACTCACCTGTCTCCTGGGCAAAGCAAGGACCTGTTCCTTGACCCTTTGCCAGATGAACCAGCTCCTGCAGTTTGTGTACCTCCTGTTCAGGAACACTGGGTCTAATGTTTCTTAGGAACAGTGGGTTTACCATATGGATGCAAGACTGCTCTAGATGTGTGAGGAGGAAAAGCTCGCAGCTAGCAATAGGGTGACTGACAGCAGCTGGACTAGACAAACCCAAAGGTGGGCTCTAAGCTGGAGAGAGATGAGCTCTTCTGCTCTAAGACTTTAATCTGGTCCTCTTCTTCTAGTCAGTGGAGGAAAGCAAGAAGTAAAAGGAGGCCATGTGCTATTTTCACAAATAGCATAAAGCCACTATATTTTTTTTTTAGTGCTGCTGTGATTTTTATCTGGTTTTCCCTATTTCGTTCTCCTGGAAATCTGGAACTTTTATTTAAGCAAAGTGTTGAACTGATTACTGAGTTAACTTTTGGAGTTCAGTCATTGTATATTTGGAAATAGAGCGTCTAGACTTAGACTGTTTCCTTCTAAAAAGGCATTTCAGAAGGGAGAGCTTTACTTCTAGTCTTCCCAGTGGCTCAACAAGACTAGCTAAGTTAATTTGAAGGTTCTGTTAAGCCAGAGGAGGATTTTAGGATTTCTTCTGTAGTTTAAGAGCAGAACTATGACAGAAGCAAGAAAAAATAATGACAGACTTGGTCCGCGGAATCTGAGGCTCTTTATTAAGTTGTCATCATCATCAAGTTCCACTGAGAATTAAAGTCCTATGTCTTCTGAGTGTTCTCAGTTTGAGTAAAGAATAAAGTGGCATCTTTATAGGTGAAAAAAGGAGAATTCCAACTCCTTGTATTGGTTGGGCTGACTTTTAAAAACTGTCTGAGCCCATATTTTTTAGTAGGTGGGATGTGAAGACATTTGGGGTAGTTTTAACTCAACTTCTTGTTCCTGTTACAATACTTACCAAATACATTGCATGGGCATTCCATGTACGCCAAATTTACCATTAATGTGATTCTGTAAATGTAACCTCTGAACTTTATTTGCAAATTACACTGTGATACTAAACACTATTCTTGCCACGATTTAGAATTCAATTTTGTATAATAAAATCCTTGACTGCAGTGAAAGCAATTATGGAAATAGATTTTCCTTTTTCACAATGACAATTACTTATATAAATGAATTGTTCTTTATCTCTTAAGGTTGTTTCTTGGATTATAACTATTTGGATATTTGGATCCTTGACAATTTTTTTACTGGCCAGAGTTCTTGGAGGAGAAGTAAGTACCTGTATGTGAAAAGGATGTAAAGGGAGGTAATGTAAAGTCTCTTGACTATGTTTTTCAGCAGTAGTTGGGTTTTCATAGTGCTTGGCTTTGGATCTTGTAGGCAGCTAAGAACAGATGCAGTTGCTAAGTGTAAAGTCAACATTTCAGGTTCTCAGTCTCCAAAATAAAATCTAAAATACTGAGATCATCAACTTATTTCTTGGTGCAATGGATGGTGCACATGGAAGTGATAAACAGTCTGGAAATTTGTACTGTGAATCCTAGAAATTCTAACAGCTTCCTGTGATCCAGAACTGAAATCCATTCTTGAGGGAGAAATGCTTTCAAGTTTTTAGTCACTGGCCTAAATGGAACCTTTGTTTTTTAAAATAGGGGGCTAACAGCAGTTGTTTTTGTGTTTAAAGCACCTGCCTGTGTTTGTTTTCATCTCTGGCCTGATGCAGCTGAGACTTGTTAAAGTATGAAAGCCAGGGCATGTTTCTAAACTGCAAAGCCAACTGGAGTTGTGGCCTGCATCCCTTCCTCCAGCTGCTTACGCTAGCAACGTTGGAATAGCTGCTTGAGCTGTTTACAAATGGACTCATTAAGCAATTCAGGTGTAAACAAAAAAAATTACTTAGAGCAAGGCCCACAGACAGCTGTAGGGGAATAGTCAGGAGGATAAAACTTCTTGAAATGGATCTGCAGCATAAAATCCATTGAACTGTGTTGTGAAGAACTAAATATTCAGTGGTGCTTGATTTTTATACTTTTACTATGCATATTGCATTAATGATGCACCAGTGTTGCAGACGTCCTATGTTATTTACTTTAAAATTTTTAGATCTTCCTTTTAATCATACTTGCTAGAGTTTTCTTGTGTGAATGCTGTTTTGAAAGAAAAAGTTTTTATAAATGTGATTGCATGGTATTTCTGCATTTCAGCACAATCCAGATGCCCGTAAATCAATCTGATTTGTGCCTCAAAATGGGAAATTATCAGAATGTATAAACTGGAGAAATAGTACAGGTTTGCAGAGCTCATTGTGAAGGATCATCATCCACAAGAAAATGCTTAAAAGATGCCACTATTTTTCCTGTTAAATCCAAGAAGCGTAGCTGTGCACAGGAACATTTCAGACCATAGTAGGAGAATATAAGACATTTCCTTCTGAAGCTAAAAATAGTTATGGAAGTACTTGGAACAACTCTGTTCAAGATAGTTGCAATAAATTAAAGCTGGAAATCAGAAGAATTCTGTGCCTTACAGGGATTGAGTTTTAGGTCTTCTGCTGACATCAAAAGCATTCATGTACTTTATGTATTTATTTATGTATAATGGATATGAGTAAGTTAATGCAGAAAATTATGTCTTTGCTGTTGTGACAGCCAGGACTACAGCTGGTCCTTGAGAGGTCTGTTACAGTTCTATGCTCGTGGGTATCATATGTAAATGCTTCTTTTGAAAGTGGTCATTGATGGTATTTAAAAAAAAAAATAGACAACATATTTCTAATTTTAGGGTTTAGCATACAAAACCAATTTTTATACTAGCAAGCTTCCTTTAGCTGAAATTTCATGAGTATAACACATTATAATCATTATTCATAGTGTTATAACAAGAACAAATTGTATTTGGTGACAGAGACCGAGTACTGCAAGGCTTATTTTTATGTGCTTGAAAATTTCAGGTTGCTTATGGCCAAGTTCTTGGTGTAATAGGATATTCCCTACTTCCCCTCATTGTCATAGCACCTGTACTTTTGGTGGTTGGATCATTTGAAGTTGTTTCTACCCTAATAAAAGTAAGTTCATATCATCTATTGAGAATTTAGTTATTTTGAAGTCACTTTCTTAACAGTTCAAGTAATCTGTTCAGTAAAACATAACAATATGTCAAAATTTTGAGACCTACAAAGTGAGCTCTGTGATGCTTTTGGTTAGCATGGTGGAAAGTGAATGGGGTTTTAAATGCTCCTTTTGAGTGCTTGGGGATATATAGTGCTGTTGCTATAACAACACCTGTTGTTACTAGGCTAGCTTGTATTTAAGTATTTTGCTGTGCTCTAGTAGTTGCATTACAAAAGAGATGGGATTCTCATTTTGAGAAGAGAATGCATAATTAAACCTCAGAGTGAAGAATCTGAAAATAAGTTGTTCTCTCCCTACCCCCATCATCCAGTTTATTTTTAGTCACTGCAGCATGAATATGAGGTTAGTCATTGTTCTGAGACCTCCCCATAGTGGTAGCAGTACAAAGCTCTCCATACCCTTTGCAGAGAAGGTAAGGATTGCTCTGATTTAGAGGGGAATGTAGGGCACAAAGAATAACCTGCCTGATACCACCTGCTGCTGGACACCTCTTATGGAACCAGCAACATTCCCTGAAAGATCCCAGAACGATACAATGCTCTTGGACACTTCCAGTACTTCTTAAAACCCTCTTGGGTAGCCTTTGAAGTTACTGCTGTGCCTGGGAAGGTTAACTGGCAAAATTCTGTTACGGGCTAAGCTGTACACCTTCTAGGGGTTTGTTCTGTTGATTTCATGTTTTCTGTCCCTTTAGCTTGCTGGCAAGCAGTATAATTGAAGTACAACTACACTGTATGATAAGTAACAAAATTGCTGTATTTGTGATTTGATAATCTGTAATTACTGATAAATGATACTCAGAATGTGAATCATTAACTTGCTAGTTAAATAATAGATAACCTTAAAATAAATATATGTTCATGAAACCTCTGTTACTTGATTACTGCTAACAGCCTTATGTTAACTTTGGGGTGAATCTCTGCAAGGTTCTCATCTTTGCACCACTAGTATGAAAATGCATTACAAGCCCCAAACAGCCAAAACTACTTGGGCTGTGACAAGTACTACTTCTTATGGCTGGCTCTGTGTTATAGTGAGAGAAGTGATTTTTACTGTGGTATTTGGAGAGATTTTCTTGTGGTGTCAGCTAAGACTGTTCATCTTCTTTTTCAGTTATTTGGAGTCTTTTGGGCTGCATACAGTGCTGCATCATTACTAGTTGGAGAAGAATTCAAGACCAAGAAACCTCTTCTAATTTATCCAATCTTTTTATTATACATTTATTTTCTGTCCTTGTATACCGGGGTGTGATCTAGTGCAAGATGTGGCCAGAAACCATATTTCAGTCAGTTGCAGACTGATAATGTGTAAGACTAAGAAGGCTGGAGATAATACAAGTGACTGTTTTGTATCCAGTTGTCGAGATGTTTTAAGATCGGAGAGCATATTTGTGTATATTATTTAATGAAGCAATTGTAGCTATATAGATTTGTATCAAAGTTCTAGGTTTGTTTAAGACTCTTCAGATTTTAATGAACAAAATAAAAGAACCTTGTGTTTTATAACAAAGCATAGCAAAACTGTAACTCAGTACCTGTGCCAAAAGCACTGGGACCAGATTGCTAAATTCAAGAATTAAAAATGAGATAACTGTTGAGTTAACAAAAATGAGTTAACTGTTAAAAATCTCAAAGTGCAATTTTTCTTTTGAGCTTAAACACAGCTGGCTTTTTTTGGCACAGCAAATTCTGTAGATAATATATATTTATGAAACAGTCCTGATTGTTCACAGAATAGTCTGTATAATCAAGACAAGAAGATACTACTTTTAATTTAGTGCCTCAATTACTGTGATTTGGCTGTTGAGTTTTTATAAATTCCAATTTGTTTTCAAAACATGTATATACTGTGTATTTTGTATCTATGGCTTGTGTGTACCGTAAATACTCCTTGGTTAAGGATGTATATTGGGTTTTTAAAAATTGAAGATACAAGTATTTGAAGTTTTCATTTACTGTCTCTGACCAAAGGAGCAAGATATTTACTGTGTGACATAATTAATTAAAGTGCATATTTAGAGAATCAAATTATTTTACTTAAAAGTATAAATTTACAGAGAAATGGGTGAACACCTTTCTCAACTCTAGTGCTGGCTTAATGTTGGAGAAAAAAAAAGATGATCTATCAAATTTGTGTGATCTTTAAACAATGTTATTTTATGATGACAAAATAAAAATATTGCTTCCCTAACTAAGTTTTACAACATCTTGCTCTGTTTTGCTTTTAATAGCATGGTATTCAACATGCATACTTTTTTTTTTTTTTCGCCAATACTATTAATCCCTGGTAAAGAGAAATAAGAAAGATTTGGAAGGCCAGATTCTCCCTCCACTAAACAAGGCAGAGTTACAGCCTTAGTAACAGTTAGAGTCTTGCTAATTTTGACTCTCTAAGGATTATGTAATAATGTGATGACATGTTATATATTTCCTGTGTACTGTGTTGATTGCTTATATAATGGTCCTTATGATAATATTTCTTCACAAGGGAAGTCCACTGAAGTTCACTCTGTGTGGTACTAATGTAGGCATTTGTAATCTTCTGTATTTAGTATCAACAAATAGCTCTGAAGGTTTGGGGTTTTTTTCTGGTAACGGAAAAAAAACATTTCCCATTCCCCTCCCCACCTTTTTTTTAATGCTGCAAATAAAAATCAGCCATAGCAAGGTAATAGCAAGGGCTGTCTTGGATCCCTGATGGACATATTTCTGTATCAGAACTGTAGTTTTTCTGCTTTTTAGACTGTGTAACTAGCCAGCTCAGTAACTTATTTTTACTAGTCATTACTGATGCAAAATACATAATTAAATTCCAGCTCTCCCACAAAGCTTTAGCTTATTCAGTCTGCTTTCCCAGCTGATGCTTGTCTTGGTTTTAAACAGAACCACTTGAAGTTAGTGCTGGACATAAATTGTAGTGTAATACTTGAGCTTGTAATATATAAAAAGAGAAAAATTGGTAGAGTGATTGACTTTCCACCTGATTTTTGATTTCTGAGTAAGTTGTGGTGGAATTAATGCAAAGTGGTACTAAATCAATTTATCCCAGCAGCAGCTTATTTCTTACCTACAAGTGTTTTGAGAGCATTCATACCACATTCTAAAAAAAAAAGGCAAGTTACAGTGTATTAAAAAAAAAGTATATTAGCTTTGGAATCTTGCATGATAATGTGATTTACCTCTTTTTTTCATTACTAATATTTATTTTTTTAACAGGAATATCCAACTATTATTAAAAACTCCACACAGCCCCTGTGAATACTTCATCCCCACAAAGGTGAAGAGCAAGAACACATTTAGGTTACCAGGCTGTTGGACAGGTTTAAGCTTAGTTCCTCTTTGCATAGTTGTTCATGAGGTGTTCTGTGCATCTGAACTGACGATGAATATTGAAAGGATGCAGGAATGTTCTGTTGAATCTCCAAATACCTCCCTTTCCAGTAATGTTCTGTGAAATTTATAGTTGCAGTTTTACCTGTTCCTTTCCACAGACTTGGCACATGTGGAATATGCAATGTAGATACACACTTAACATACTAACATATTTTGTACCCAACTGCAGATTTGCACCTTTTAATGTTAGTATCTTTAGGGTCACTTTTTGCATATGTTGTGCAAAAAGCATATGAACAGCTCTCAGATTATTCTAATAGTTTGTAATAACTTTGCATTCAACAAACTCATATTTTTAGATGAGGTATGTATGTAAATACAAGATGTATTTTATAAAAACTTTGAATTAAACTTGTTTACAGAATGTATGAAGCTCATTTATATTTACTGACTTAATACTGAATAATTAATATTGATGAATTAAGACACATCCATGTTCCTGTGCATGCCTCCAATACATTGATGCTATACATAGTACTGGCAGCTTTGAGGCTATAAATTTCTGTGATAATCAATATACTACTTCAGTCTGTCAAAACTGGAAACTTAGAGCATCCATCTAGCAAAAAAGTTGCTTTTCAAAGATGCAACACCTCATTTTGGGGTGGTGACATGGGTATCACACCTTGGTGAGACATGCATTTTGGATGATCTCTAGAGAGCAGCTAGACTTGTACATGTCTTGTTTCCTCTTCTACCCATCAGAATACTCTGCTGTTTATCAGAAAAATTATACTTACTTGATTAAATCAATTGTTGAGACAACATACAGCTTGAGATCTGCTATAATTTTATCATTATCCTTACTGATGTTTAATGTTTTCCTGGAAGTACTACAGTAAGCTGCTAAAAGCTGCTCATTTTGCTCTCAGGACAATTTTGATTAGGTTGGGTGGCCCACATACCCAAGTGTGTTTGGTTTGGTTTCCATATTTTTGATTTACACACTGTATTTCTTTAAAAATTTCCATGCAAGAGCAGCCTGCTTCTAATAAAAATATTCCATAGAAAACTTTGTATTTGAAAATAAGCTTTAAGACCATCAGTAGCCTAAAAGCTTTGTGAGATATTTGACTGTAACATGTCACATTGATCAAATAAAGCCTGTGGCAGACAAAGTAACGTGTACAGGTAGGGTGAGCTATATAATTGGTGTTTTAAGGGGTGAAAAGGGAAAATCTCAACTAAATACAAATGTTTTATTAATAAAACGCAAGTAATTTTTGAAGCACTGCTGTCGTGGGTGCAATGGCTCCGCGCTCCCCGCCCGGGGCCAGGGACACCCTGTGCAAGGGCAGCCTGCCTTCCGCGGCAGAGCCGCTGTGCCTTTGTCACTGCGTACCAGCGCGGAGGCCACTGACACCGGGGCTCTCTCGCACACTCGGCTTCCAAAACACAACCAGTGCCGGAAGCGGCGTACGAAACACAAATCCCTGCTCCGCCTCCCCCGAGGCGGCGGGCGGCGAACGCGCTCGCCCGCTGACGACCCAGGTTTCGTGCGAGGCGGTAACGACACGGCAGCGGCGAGGGCGGGGATGGCCGCGGGCGGGGACCGCCGCGGGAGCGCAGCCAGCG
>VZTR01014213.1:13129-23662 GCA_013400775.1 Chaetops frenatus | reverse complement strand
GGGCTCCTGCGAGTGGCTGCTGCTGCGGGACGGCTGCCTGCGCTGCGACGCCGACGGGCTCTGCAGCCTGTGCTACCACCCGGCGCTCAACGCCATCCTGGCCGTGACCGCGCGCGGCGCCATCAAAGTCATCGACGGCACCTCGGGGGCCACGCTGCAGGCGTCGGCGCTCGGCGGTGAGCGGGGAGCGGGGCCGCCGCGGAACAGGTGTCGTGGCGGGCCGGGGGAGCCTCGGGAAGGAGCGCTGGCCTCGGCTCGGGCACTGGCTGCCGGGGATCCCCCCCGACTCATTGTCACCCCTTTTTATTTTTCTGGCCTGGACGTCCTCCCCTGCCCAGGGAGGTGGTAGAGTCGCCGTCCCTGGAGATGTGTAAGGAGAGACTGGACGTGGCACTCAGTGCCATGGTCTAGTTGACATGGTGATGTTTGGTCGTAAGCTGGACTCAGTGAATCTCAAGTGGTCTTTTCCAATCAGAGGCTGTGGGTTCTGTGTTCCTACCGTTTGGGGCAGATATTCTCGTGTAGACAGCGCCGAGGTGTTTTACTTCTGTAAAACACGGTTACTAAAAGATTAAATGGGAATGGAAGGCTGCGATGTATAGGGTTGTATTTTTTAATTTTGGTTTTGCAAGTGTTGTTGTGGATCTTGCAACGGCGCACCTTCCAAAGATTAGAAGCAGCATGTTGGGCAGGAGAGGCATAGTTATAGTTCTTATTGGTATATGATACTGCAGTAATTTATGTGTTGAGTCTTATTCCATTTTTTAAGACGCTTACTGCTTAAAAGCGCCATTTGTCCTAAGGCTTAAAACTGTTTAAGATCAGAATGCTTCATGAAGTTATTTGGTGATGTGTTTTTGTATGTGTTTGGATAGTTCTTCAGGCTGTCGGCTGTCTTGACTGTCTCTGGTGGGAGTAACTGTATCCGTGCTATTATGTTCAGGAGGCATGATTGTGTACTGGCTCTGTGGAGGCTTAGACCGTAGCATCTCCATAACTATGAAGCAACTTTATTTATTGACCATTAGTGTTTTTGCACTGTTAATAAACTAGCTCTGTAGAAAAAGATCCATGTGCAATTAACAGCTTTTGTTCCTTGTTTATTAATGACTTTTAAACTGTGGCACTTCTCAGAATATTGGTGGTGAGTGGTTGGTAGGGCTATTTGTCTTCTTGAGAGTCCAGCCCTTGGAATGCAAAGATAAGTTTCTTACCAGTTGTGTGCTTCCATGTTCAGGTTCTCCTTACAGTTGTGTGTTTCTAATAAGATGTTGCTTTGCTGAGTGGTGGTGGTGAAAGGTTGTTTGCTGCCTGAACGTGGTTCAGTAATGCCAAGAACTGCATGGGAATGCCATAGCCTAGGCAATATGTACACTTCCACCTTTAAAACCAGTAACTGTATTGCAATGTCAAACTGAAGAGAACGGGACAAAAATTACTGATTTCCTTTCATAACTCAAAGTTGGTACATTGTATGTAAAGGTTAAGCCTTTGGGGAAATTGAAAAAAGAAAAGTTTTATGGAATTATTAAGAAGGTGCCAGCTGCTTTTGTTGTCAGTTGCTTGCATGGAGGATGAGGCTCTTGTGTGGTGTTTGATCCATTGTTCAGGATTCAGATCACTCTGCTTCTGTCATTCCCTTCTACCATGCTGTCTCCTAAAGTGCTTCTTCTATTAATAAGTTTCTGTTCTTCAAGCTACTGCAGAAATTTTAAAATTGCTTTTGAGTTGCGGGTGAAGAGGGCATAAATAGAGGACTTAATTTGTAACTGGCTGTCTGTGTAGGAGATGTTTAATTCTCAGATACAGTAAAGGAAGCGAACTGTAAATCAAAGCGGTTCTACACTTTGCTGTGATAGAATCATTGCAAAGGATTTGACTCAGTATTCAAAATGCTAATGGCAATTCTCCCCTAAATAGTAACTATTTGAAAATAACATACTGCTTTGCTTCTGTTACGTACATTCAATCATGTATACTTCCTTTAGTGTCAGTCTTCTCTGTGACAGCATGGCTGTAAAAGATGGGTTCTACTCCTCCTCACTTAAAACAACAGAATTGCTTGCAATCTACCCAAATTTTATCTGTGCAGTAGAGCTGATGATTATATTACTGGGGGAAAAAAATGATAACCTCTAGTCTAGTTTGAAGAAACTTTAGATGAATTTTCTTAGAGATTCAGACTGGCATGCCTGTCAGAAATCTGGTTCATCCCAGCGGTTGGTGTCTGTTGCAGCTATTAGCAATCCTGTTCACTCTTGTTCTCTCTCTCTTCCTCCTATCTTTGGGAAGAGAAGGAGAAGGGAATTTAGCTGCTCTCTGATGTCTGCCTGCATTGTACAGCATGAGCTCTTTTAATGTAGGATAGTAGTAGCTGAACGCTCAGACCTGTAGACCAACTCTGTCCCTGCTCCCTCCCCTGCCATAAATGACAGGTCAAAGGATATTGTTGCTTCAGGGACTTCTGGTACTATAACTAAAAATAGAGTCTCTAGGAATTAAAACTACTTCTCCTGGGAGATTGCTTGTCCTCCTTGGTAATTGAGGCTGCAGGTCTTTTGCCTTGCCAAAAGATTTATGTTGGACAGAAATGCTGTTGCTTGTTACCCAAAGAAAAACAGAATGTAGCAGGCCGCTTTCTGGAAAGTACAGTGAGGAAAAGAATCTCCTATCAAGGCAGGATAGGGGAGGAAAAGAAACACCACCAAGCCTCAGTGTGTTTTGTATTTGCAGTCACAGTTCACTGCGGAAATATATATTAAGCTTTGAGCTCATTCTCTGTGAAAAGATTGAACCTGTGGAATGCTGAATGTGGTAGAGCAGTGGAGGCTGCCTTCATTAGAATAGAAATGCAGATTGCTCTTTGGTGTGTAAAAGAGCAAGGCAAAAGATTCAGAGCCAGAAGACAGTTCAGTTACAGATCAGGTCCAGACATTAGAATGTGGTCTGTGTGCTGTGGTTCGTCATGTGGACTTCATTGATCTAATGTATGTGGTGATCCAGGGATTGTTCTTCTGAGCCCAGTCTGCAGGATTTCAGTGTGGATTGTTATACCATGCTGAATCTTCAGTCTCTTGAAAGTGTGTAATCATCTTTAATCAGTTTCCAGAATGACCACTGTAGGCCTATTCAAGAGGACCAGGTGATCATTTGCAACAGCCCAGAGTGTAGTAGTGCCTAAAAGTAGGGGGAAAATCAGGTAACACTAATATTAAGCTCTGTCTTACCTGGTCACAAGGTTATCCTTTTTATTCTATCAAGATTGTTGCGTGCACACTGTACATTTCAGAGAACCAGACTGGAAGTTCAAGGAAAATTCTTGTGATTTCTGGATATTCTGCGTTTCTGTTTATTTGCTAGTAGTGGTTAGTCAGGACTGGTTTTGAATCTGTCACGCAAGTCTGTCAAGTACTTTATTTTGCCCCTTAGACATTTAAATATTTCTGTGGTTTCAGTTTCAAGTTGAACATTGGTAGCCAAAAAGCATACATGAACAATATCCAAATACAGCACTAAAGATGAGCCTTTTCCTTGGCCTCAAAAGAAGCAAACCAAAACAGCAAGACAAAAATCTCCTGAAGAATCTAAACAAACTTCCAGATTAGTCTTGAGTGACTCTCTTAGTGTTCATAGAGGTGTCTGATTTATCAGTCCCTTCTTTTTACAAATAAAGTAAGGAAACTGCCTGAACTGGGAGGGTGCTGTAATTCTCAGAGGAGCTTGGGCAGGATTAGAATAAGAAACTAAAATGTACCATCAGATGGACAATGACCATCTTGAATGTTTCAGTAGTTATTTCTAGATTGATTTGATGTAGCAGGAACTTCAGAGCCTCGTTTGCTAAAATACACAGTGTTTTGTAGCTAAGGCCTTCTGAATTACTGTAGAGGCCCTAACAGGAATCAAAATACAGACTTCTGAATCTGTACCGGGAAGGATCTGTTCATGGTACATATATACCAGTTCCTGCAGGGGAAACAGAGCTCCTGCGTTATCATCAGAGGCACTCAAGGGCTGTTCCTCCATCAGAAGAATTCAAAAGTAAATAGATCCCAGGCCAGGAGGCTCACCTGTGCCAGCAAGTTCAGCACCATTGCCTGTCAGGGTTCCATTTTGGGAAGTCTTATTTTTCTTCAGCTGTCTAACTTCAAATTATGGTGCCTTCGAAGTCTCTCAAGGTGTATCCAGTTTTGTTTCTTTCTGATTCTTTTCCATGTGGTTCAGAAGGCAAAACAAGAGGAAAACATTCTCTTTTGCAACTTGGAAGTCAGAGAGGGAATTTACATTTCTTATAATAATCTTTAGGAAGAAACTGTTGGGATACCCTGTCATCCAATTCTGCAGTGGACTTACTTGAAGACACCATCAGCAGTTTTAACTGTTGAAAGCTCACTGGTAATACTGCTCAAGTTCTCCTCCATTCCTCAAAATTGGGGCGAGTTTCTTCCATCTTTTTTTCTTGTGTTCTTCTGTTTCTTTATGAAACAAAGATGATGATAATAATAATAATGAAGCCTCTTGCTCTTAATACAGAATTTCTCATCACGTAGGGAATACCATCAAATCTAGTGATGTGCTACAGCCCACCTTGCATTTGAGCATACTTGGGTGACTGCCAATCTGGGTGAAACATTTTTTAAAGAGATCATTTCATTGATTTATGTGATCTTAAGATCATTCATGAGGTGCCTTAAGCATTTGAGAAAACAGGAGAACTGTTAGATTTGAGTTCAGTGTTTTACACTAGCAAAGACTCTAGACTGCTGTGAGCTCCATTTGTCTTTGAGCTTAATCAGAGTATGTCAGTTATCCCTTCTTACTTACCAAGCATCTTTTCAGACTGTCAAAATGCCTTTAATTGATATTTCCAGGCTCTGTTGAAGCACATCTGGATTATCTTCTGCAGAAGCTACAACAGAGTAAAATTAGAGATCTTTTCTTTTCACACGGCTTTAAAGGGATGTTTAAACATGTCCATGTTTCATGCAGGGATTCAGAAGTTATAACAGGCAGCACTGCAGGCATGTGTTATGCCAGGCGTGATCACACAACATTTTTTCATTTTATTGACAGATCATTCATATCGGGACTGATGGATTCATGGCTGTCATTGCAACAGCAGTGCAGTATTGTTAAAAGTTGCAGAATGCTGTGATGTCAGATAATCAGAAATTTCCTAGACCTCTGCATATGGCCTTTGGAAAAGGTCTTCTGCAGGAAGATGAATACTGAAATGCTTCTTAGCGACCTGAAGAGAAAACACTGTGCTGGGATGTGTGTCAGGGATTCGAACTTTGACTTCCTGCCCTAATTGTCTCACAGGTAGTTACGGCACTTTTCATTGATATGAAAGTTTCTTAGGGAAAAAACCTACTTTCATCTCAGTGCTGATTATTATCCAGCTTGGGTCAAGAGAGCTTTTAATATGCCTGTATGATAAACCCTTCAGCTCAGCTCCCAGTCATGTTGTGCACTGTGTTGTGTAAGATGTAGAAGAAGCTTGGCAGAAATATATTCTGATAGATAACTGATAGTTCAAGTTCAGAAGTTTATGGAAAAAAGCAGGTGTATCTCTGTTGGACTTGAAGAAATGAAAACATGGAGAAGGCTTTTACTGATTGCCCAGCCTAGTGATCTTTAAAAGCCTGATCTTTTGTTATTGTGATCATCCTGGTGATCAGTGGTTTGGATCTAGCATACCTTCTTGCCTTGTGGTTGGTCCTTTCTGGCAGCCCACCATATTGTTAGCTGGCCCAGTAAAACCACTTTAGAGTCTTTAGTTACATTGTTGATAACTATATTTTTATAGATGCTGTTGTACTAGTATCCATAGCTTGAAATAGAACATCTAAATTTTTATAAGACAGAGTATAAGAAAAATCTGTCCTAGATGAAGATTCGCCTTAATTCTTTTTTAGTAACTATTAGGTCTGATTTTTTTGGTATGGTGTTGATCTGTTATTTCAGGTTTTCTTTCCAAGTTACTTTCAAATCAGTAAACAAAGCTGTCCATCCTTGCATTTACAAGCCTTCTTTAATTTTCCCTGAACCGTATGACATATTTAAAAATGTTTCTTAGACTGCCTTGAAGATGGAGATGAGGCTTGCAATCATGTGGACTCATGGACAACTTTTGAGTGTGTCAGACTGGCCCAGCTTGTTGCATGTTGTCTGTTCTTAGTGGGATCAGTAACTTCTCACAATTTTTTAAAAGTTTGTAAATAAAAACTTTACACATGGGTCAGTTCACTTTCCTGATGGTTCTTAAGTGATGCCACAGTATTGCTTTCTGCTGTTAGAAAGCTGTCCTTTAAAAAGTTAATGCTCTCTTAATTGCACCAACTGCTTGCAGTCACCAGATGAGTGCTTGTCACTGAGTAGAGGTTTCAAGAAAGAACAGCCCTTGTCCTGAGTTCTTTCATTTTTTAAATACACATGAATACTAACACTTTCAAGTCCTTTGCTGCCTTTTCTTTGGGAAGAGTATCAAGATTTGTTAAGGACTCAGTGTACACTGCTAGTGAACAGGAAGTCCACAGAACATTTGTTTTGAAGATTCCTGTGCATGTTGGGGAAAGAGCACTCCACAGATAGGGATGATAGACAATGAAGATTGTCTATATCTTAAGTTTAAAAGTGTAAAATTATGGAGATAATAACTTACCTGTCACATAATATAAACAGTATTATGTTTAAAATTTTCTTGAGGTATTTGCTGGGGCCATTCAGTGAGTATTGATAACTTTTTCATATGTAACTTAAAAGGTAATTTGCTTAAATTGTCTTGAAAATTGGTAGTATTAGTGAAAACATATCAAATCTGCAGTGCTGGTTGATGAAGGCTTGCATAGTATACGGTCTGTCAGCAGTTCTTCAGTCCCCTGTGCAGTTTAGGGAGGGAAGGCTGTTTGATCCACTGCACTTCCCTGATCTGACTGAGCATGAAATACTCAGGGTCTCATCATTGCATTTGGCAGCTGTAGGAGAAGTTTGGTAAACTCCTGTGTACTGGTCAACAGGCTACAAAGATTTGTGAAAAACTCCATACTGTCAGGAAGAGCTGGGAGGGTGAAGGGTGGGACTGAGAACTATGATGGAGTGCCTGAATTACAATGGGGAAAGGGTTAGGGAAGTAGGAAGCTGGGAAGATGGCAGTGAAGACTGGAAATGCAGTGTTTAATTGGAGAATAAGAAAGCAGTGCTGTTAATGTGGAGAAATACTGGGGTAGACTTAGCTGACCTGCCTTCTGCAGGATCCTAGATTTATGTTGTGATGTAAATGATGACATATAACACTGCTTGATGAACTTTTGTTAAAGTGGATTTTACCCATTCCATTTTCTGTAGCTTTTGTGAGTCAGAAGTTACAAGACCAGGATTATTCAACAAATAATCTCAGGTTCCTTCCCCGTGCCATAATGAGAAAGGAAAAGTCCTTATTTTGAATCTGTGGAGGAATCTGCTTCCCAGCACCTACAGGTGGCACCTGGCAAGGTCAGGCTTAAGGTAGCTTTTCTGAATGTCCCTGTTTAGTGGCAGAACTCAGGTTTAACTTACATGATCACCATGTTCAGATATTCTTATGCTGCAAATAACTGTTTAAAATGTACAATTTTGCCAGCTTCTGTGAAAAATTTGAGCAGGCATCCTAAAGAATAGTTTCACTTTTAAATATAACTTAAACAGGCATGAATCTAGTCTGTTCTACTTCAGCTTCCCTGTGTAGAAGTAGTTATTAGAAGAATGTGAGAATGCATTTAATAAACTTGAAATACTTATAAGAATTTAGTGGTGTTGTAGCTTGGAGTCTGAACTAACTCACAATGCCAGAATGAGATCCTCAAGTCGTTCTAGGAGTATGAAATACTAGCTAAATGCTCGGTTGTTACCGTATAAGCAAATGCTAGAGAACTTGTCAAGAACTCATCTGTTTATATGTCCTTTTTTGTTATCTGTATATGTGCCACATTTCCATCTCAAAAAGAGCGTAACAGAACTAGAAACTTAAGGTGTGGAAGGGTTTATGTGTGTGAAACAGTATACAGTCTGAAAAAGGTGATGGGGATGATTTGAAATTGGGAGTTAGGGAAGTGAGAGCATGTGAAAAGTGAAAATTGGGAGTTGATTATTCAAATACAGGAGCTGAGGGCATCAAAAGAAGTAACTATGAGAAATAGTAAAATATGGAGCTCCTGGCTACAGGGCATTGTGGATGCTATATGTTTGTGGAATTACAACAATGCTGGACAAAGTGATAGAAGAAAAACCTATCAAAGGTTGTTGTAATAACCAAAATCCCTTTTGGCTCAGAAGGTCCCTAAGCACAAATTGGCTGGGGCGGAGTGTTACAGGAAAGAATCATTGTGTAGATTACTATTCTTGAATTCTCCACTAACCACTTGGTTTAGACCACTGTCTTGGACGAAGTGTGGGGTTTATGAGCATTTTCCTCTGATCCACTATGCCTGCTTCTCTGTTCAGTACAGTTTTTTTTAAGTAATGTCCAAAAGAGAAAGGTAGTAACTCAGCAGTCTAAAATAGCTTTTGAACTATTGCTGCAGTAATGGAAGACTGCTCTTAGATTTTCTGCTAAACCTCTTTTTCTGCAGACTAAAAGAGCCCAGTTACCTTAGTCTTTCCCCACATGTGGTAAGCTACAGATCTGTAATTTCTTAGTACCTCCTTCATGGGACTGTGACATATGTGCTGATGTCTCAGATGTAGGAGCAAAGATAGGAGTGATATTCTGGATGTGGCCTTATTGTTGATTAGAGGAGCCTGATCTTTTCCCAGTGATCACCTCTATGGTAAGTTTGTTGCTGAGAGGATGCATTGCTGCCTGGTGTTCAGCCTGTCCATCAGGATCCCCAGGTTCTTTCTGTTGGGTTGCCACTCAGACAATTGGTCCCCATCTTCTCTTGATATATGCGGTTATATCCCAATCCAGGTGTAAGACCTTGCATATTTCTTCACTGAACACCAGGAGATTGGTGTCAAGCCTTTCCTCTGGCTTTTTGAGATCCTTGTAAAAGGTAGCCCTGCCATTTAATGCATCAGTTGCTCTCAGTCATCTCCCATTGGTGTCATCCACAGTCTAAATAAAGGTGTGGCCTGTCCCACCATCCAAACCATTGATGAACGTGGTGAACCATATATCAAACTTCGTTGAATGCCACTCATAACTGTCTCCTGCTAGGTATTGTATCCTTAACTACTAACTTTGGGCATGACAATGGAACCAGTTTTTCACTTGCCTTATAGCCCACCCATCTGCTTTTGAGAACTTGCTGCTTCTCCCAAGAATGAAGTCTTGGAATCTGCTTACAATGTTGGGGCTTGGAATGAGGAAAGTTAAACCATTTCTTGCCAAACAGTGTTGGGAGTTCAAAAAGTGCCGTATGTGGAGATGTTTTCTCCTGTTGTAGAGACTGCAGGATACATAATGGGTGAACTCAGATGCCACTTTAGGGACCAAAAGAGGAACTGGTAGTAAAATTTCATCTGGCAAAGTTTCTTTGTTGTGAAATGCTGTGATGGGACTAGCACTTAAGAACAGGAACTTCCTGCTACTGAGTTGTGAAGTGTTCCTTGCTTGTGTCTGGTTCTGGGTGGAAGCTGTGTAGTCTGTCTATCTGCACTCTTTGAAAGACAACTTGCCTGAAATTTTTTCATCATTTATCACTTTAAGAAAAATTTTGAAGAAGAATGTGCCCTTTGTGAGGTGTTTGCAGAAGAATTGCAGGGGCTTATAGTTTCACAGTTTACTGGGGCTTGCAGGAAGAATTCTAGAATACCTTGTGAAATCTTTCCTAGTTTGTTATTGGGATAACGGTGTAAAGCTCTGTGAGGAGTTGTGTTCTGTACATACAAGGTGCCAGGGTTGTCAGATACGTGGAGATCTGAAGCCACACACAGAGCACGGGCACAAGGAGCTCAGCGGTGTCTTCCTGCTGATTGACTTTTGAGTCTGTACTGTGGGAGAGGACTCTGCGCCTGCAAAGCGAGTGAGATATGAACTGTCTTGATCTCAGTGGGGTTTTGTTTATGTTCTGAAACCTTTTAAGTGTTAGTGTTAGCTTCTGTTAGTAGTTGCCTGAGCAGACTCATCTAATTAATATTCACGTTGCAGTCTCCAGTGCTTTGGCCCAGATAACACATCTGCGTATTAATAAGGATTATTAAAACCAGCTATCATATAGTGAAACTGATACTGAAGCAACTCTGTCCTGCTTGTTGCTAAAGGAAAAGATAAACTTTAGATCAGATGCCTTGCTTTTTATTAACTAAGTCCAGTTGTTGCAAGTAAGTGAGTTTGAAGGCACTTTGTGATGCGAATCTGGGTATTTGTCTCCTTCAGCATTCTTGCTGTTTGAAGAACATTTTTAATTTTCTTTCCTGCTACAGCTCTAGTGTGTTTTTTCTTTATTCAATCATTTTGGACAGCTGTTCCAGCTGATGTGGCAGATGAGGATGTGTATATATAGTGAAATCTAAAACACAAACTGTTTCTTGAATATACCTGGGTTCAGCCAT
>VZTR01014212.1:53091-70203 GCA_013400775.1 Chaetops frenatus | reverse complement strand
CTGCTGAGAGAAGAAGCCTCTCCCAGCTTCACAATACCTGCTTCCCTCAGTTCAATCACTTCTTTTGTTCCCCTTAAGTACCTGGCCATTATGGTCCCTTAGCAACTGATGGGCAAAAAATTCCACAGGTGAAGAGAAACAAAAGGGAGGAACACCCAAACCCCAACAATACATTTTAAACAAAATTATACATATAGGCAGTAAACTTTATGGTATTAAAGTGAAAAAAAACACCTTTGTATTTTGCAAAATATTTTACAGAATTGCATATATAATAAGAAAGAAAAACTTTTCTAAATCAATGGTCCAGAGTTGATGGCAAAATTTTACCTTATGCTGCCATATCCAGGTCAAAGAGAAAGATCTTAAATGTGAATAATCAATGAATTAAATTAACAAAATTGTAGATTAAGTACTAAAATACTGCTCTCTTTAGTGGAAATAAGGTAATCTTGAATCTGCAGCAGTACAGTGCAGATATCAAAGTGATCAATTCTGCGTAGCAGATTCTGAAGCAGTGTAATTAGCTATTTTTTGTCATTGCCTTCTGTAGCCTTATTAAGCCTCACTTCAAAGACAAGTATGCCTATGCTATCAGTTGTGGGAAGCTTCATGTAATTGTTGCTACACAATTCTTTTATTGCTGATTAATCATTAATGCATGCAGCCCTGGGTTCTCTAATTATTTTATTGCAGTACTTTTCAAGTCTTCTGCTGTCCAACACTGTCAGTGGCTGCCAGTAGGAGCTGCTCTGATTCTTAGTAATGAGTTCTATATAAATAGGGGAGCTTTCATTAATTTGAGACCAATATAACTTTCAATTTACATTATTTGACAAGTCGTTAATGACATCAGTACTGTGGATTAACATAGGCTAGCAGCTAAGTATCTCAAATTTCATCCTCCTTAAAGTGGGATGGGAAAGGGATCAAAAGGGTGACAGTGAGTAAATCATGAGTTCAGATAAAGTTTAACAGGTAAAGCAAAAGCCACCTACACAAGTAAAGCATAACAAAGAATTTATTCTCCACACTCTGTGGACAGGTGTTCAGCCAGCTCCAGGAAAGCAGGGCTGCATCACCTGTGATGGTAATTGGAAGACAGAACACTGCCGCTCTGAAAATCCCCCATCCTCCTTTGCCCCACTTTATAGACTGAGCATGACTTCATATGGTATGGAATATCACTTTGGTCAATTTGAGTCACCTGTCCTGGCTGTGTCCCCTCTCAGCTTCTTATGTACCTCTCATCATTGGTATGATGAGATGAGAGGGGCAGAAAAGGCTTTGGTTCTGTGTAAGCACTGTTCAGCAAGAAGCTAAATCTTCCAATATTATGGGAAAATCCAGAACTCATAAAAGGCTCTAAAATCAGAAAGTTGCATTTTGTTGAATATTTAAACACTCATCTGAGGTCTGAATTGGGCCATCCTTATGCTAGTAGAGAATATTCTCATTTTCTCAGTCAAATAATAAAACCTGAGCAAAATACTCTTTGACTGTGAGCAATACATCTGCATTGCTCACTGATATGAAGAAAGAGTGAACTGACATAGCTGTCAAACACCCTATTAAAGGCACTTTCAAGCTACTGCATCATAGCTGTATTGGTGTAACTTGCTTAGTTAAGAATAGCAATAAATGTTATTATGTCCTCTCTTTTTTTAAAAAAAAATATTCATTTTAGCAGTAAATTCCGACTTTTGACTACATTAAAAGTGATTTACTAATGTTTCTGTAATTCTCTTGATGTTCAAATAAGTTCAGAGATGAAATGGTTTCACAAAATATAGGAGGAAATATCTGCCTTTTTTTCCTGGATAAAGGTCCTTTAGCTTTATGTTTAAAGAGTTGGGAGATACTGAAGTAGTTTTCACTTCAATGATTTTCTGCAAAACAGGATATATTTATCCTTCATATTATACTTTAGCCCTCTTGTTCTATAAAATTTTCCATCATCACTTAAAAAGAGAAGGAAAGGATTTCCTTATATGTGATTTTTTCAAAAGTAGCTTTTGAATCAACTATTTAATTAATCTTCTTTATGACTCATTCACATTTTAAGGGATAAAAATCTTTGAACTTAATTGCTTAGTCTGATGATAAGATTAAGGGGGGAAAAAAAGACAAACACCAAACCTTGAATAATAACTCTATTAGAAAAGATTCATAAAGAAAATTTCCCAGAAAAATTTTACAACATATTTATAGTTATGTAAAAAATGCAATTTCTAAGAATTTATCTGTTTTTAAAATTTGGCTAATGACTCATTTCTCATTTAACTTTTTGATGTTTGACAGACTTTAATGATGAAAGAAAAAAGTGAATGAAAATAGTGAGAAACAGACAAGACTTCCAAACTAGAGTTCACTGCTATATCTAAACTAATATCAATAAATAATAAAGCCTGACAGTAGATTTTTAATAAGTAAATTAATATATAAAACTATTTTGTCGTCAGTCTCATAAATAATTTTATTAATAAATATTTGAATTTCTGATACAGTGAGAGATTAATAATTAAATGCAGGGGTTCCATTTTAGAAAATTACTGGAGTGAGTACTGATTGTGATCATTTTTACATCTGTGAGTAAAGCCTATTACTTCAAAACTGAATTTATTGATTATTTCTGTTAGAATAAATTTTAAAATGATAGCTGCAATCACTTCCTAATCTATCATTTTCTACTTGTCTTTGATGAATAATGGATAGATTTTACTCTCTGTGTGTTTGTGTTTCACTCTCCTCTTGTGGTATGCCCTAGATCTAAGGCCTTAGGACTCTTAAACTAATGACATGGTTTCACTTATGTGTATTCCAATGGGAAAAAAAAAAAAACAAACACATTTCTTCATTAATCTTGTCTAAGAAATAAAAAGAAAATTCTAAAGCTTTATGCCCTCCTTAATACACTCAGAGTTTATATTTATGAATTTTAATCTGAATTACATAGCATTCAAATGAAGGAATAGAGATATGAATTAGATTTTTGATATTGCTGTTGGATTTTATTCCTGGTAATTACATATGTTTTGCAATCCTATGGGTTAATTGCATTCTTCATATCTTAAATTCTCATAAAATAAACAGCTGAAGGATTTTTCCCAAGGAGTTCCTCTGTATATGCAAAAAAATCCCACCTGTAAATAAAGAAAATCACATCCACCGTAAAAGTAAATACAAAGCAAAACATCATGGTAAATAGTCAAACTCTTTCTATATTTCTAACTACACTAAATTCAGCTGCAAATATAATAGTATTTGAAACTATAATGTGGCAGAAATCCTTTGGGCTGTGTTTTATGTACCTGTTTTCAACCGGCTTCTAAGTCCTTGGCAGTTTTTCATACAAGTTTGCTCTGGACCAGACGATCAACATCTGTGGGCCTGACAGCAACAGCATTTCTGCTGCTCATTCAAATGTGGGAGATGTACCCTCTTTAAACACAACGGTTAAAAGGGATACTTCACATGTGAGACAAATTGGCAGGAAGTTTAAAATTATTTTTGAGGAGCCAGAGATGATTATTTGCTTTTTAAACTTTAGCCTTGAAGGGTTCAAATCCCTAGATAATATCCTGACTTCCTTACCCCTGAGAAACATCAATGACATTCAAGAAACCGACTCATTTTAGTATACCCATATATTCAAATATATGCATATATATATAAAATGAGTCAATGTGCATATGAATGATAACTCTTTTTACTATACCTTTTACTCTGATACATTTTAACAGAAGGTCATTAATTGGATTGTATATGAAATACATATACAATTTTCTTATAGGAACTCTGAATAACTTTATCAGAATTTCAACCAAAGCCACCCAAAAGGAACACATATATGCACATAGCAAGTTAACACAAAAAACATTGACCTATATACAAAATTATCTAGCTCCAAGTTCACCTAATTATATGCAAAAATATTAATTTCTGAAACACACGCAATTTGTATAAAATCTACTTGAATTCATGTGAAATTCTGAGTCTTTCTCCTTAGAGATACTCAGAAATCATCTAGACATGGTTTAACAAGGAAAGTTTCTTGAAAAAATAAACACAGCATATTTTGACGTTTCCATGACATGATAAGTGGTTCTTTAAATTGAAAGGGTCCCTAATTATATTATTTTACTTACACATTATTTTCTGTCTTAACTAATTAGAAATGTTAGTCTACATAATACTTTATAAATAGATTTGGGAGTTTTTGATACAGTAAAGTATCTATTTATTTTTATATCTATGCTGCTATTTACTTCCCAAAATCATAATGGAAAAAAAGATCCAATACACAGACTGGAATAATTTAGTTGAAGGTGTTTGTTTTTCTATACTGTGCAATGAGAGAGAAAATAGAAGGACAGAATTAGTGAATGACTGTGACAAAAAAAAGTCCTGTCTTTTGCAAAGTGATCTCTCATTCATGTCTAACTTCCAATTTTGTTCTTTTCTTCCTAAATTGCTGTGTGATTTCTCTAGGTTTTAAATATATTTGTAGGCTACCATCATAGTTCATAGTTATCTCTGATGAGCATTTAAGAGATGTTCAAGAGAATTTTTAGTACTGCATACTCTTGAGATTCATGATGCTTCTATAATAGTAATCAATTTTTAGCTTCTTGCAAATTAATTTTCCTATCTCTCTCCCTTCGTGTTAAGTTTTGTGAAAAAATTATAGTCAGAATTGTCCACAACCATTTTTTCTTTCTGGTGCATATGTATAAATTGAATTGTAGAAAATAGGACAGTATTTGGTAGTTCATATGTTTCAAAGCTTGGAACCATGACTTGAAATTTTTCAAGATTACTTGTGAGAAGTTGTCATTTACAGTTCCTGTGAATTGTATCCTGATTAGGTTGACATAGGCTGTCAATTACACAGCTCTGTCTGACCTTTCAGATCTTCTATAGACAGTGTGGACAGTGAATGCTTCACCCTACTGGGTAACCAGGTAGATTCCTTTCTAGAAATCTTTTCTGATGAGGGAAATGGCTTTTCTCTCTCTCTTGTAAGACTCATAGACTATGAGACCTGGAAGCAGACACTAAAACGTTTGGAATAGTAGGAAAAAGAGAGAAATATGTATTACAGGAGAAAATAAGTCTGGAAAAACAAAGGAAAACCCAGTCCAAATCAAACTGCATACACAATTGGTTGAAATAGAATATTAGTTTGAGGAGAGGACTGGGCAAAGGAGCAAAAAAAAATTGATTCAGTTGGTCAAAGAAATTGTCTTGGACACCAGTGAAAGAAAAGTTTGCTGAAGTCACAACACACAGAAATGTGCAAATCCAAATCCTTAGCTATGACAAAAATGTATTGGACTTGGTATTTTTCAATTGCTCAGATCTGAGAAGCATCACCAAATCGAGGAGGACCAAGGAGAATTATTAATCGAAAGGCTAAAACAGCCAGGGATTATCTGCACACTGCTAAAACTACCACAAAGTCACCATTAGTCAGTGGCAGCACCTAAAAGAAAATTGTCCAGCTGTGCTAGCAGCATTTTCAGAGTCTATTAAAAACACTCAAATGACACTTCCTAGAGCTTAGGATCAATGTGTTCCCTAGTTGTTTATGTATGTTGTAAAACACGATAATATAGGAAATTCAAGGAATGTATATGAATTATCAGTGAATTCTTCACTAGAACAAGAAAAAAAAAAAAAAAGAAGAAATTAAGAAAATAGTGAATTGTAAATGAAATGTATTACAGTTGATGTATTACATTTTAAGATTGGCAGAAGAGATATTATTTCTATGATGTAGATATATAAATTAAATTTCAATTGATGCAGAGATATCTACTGATGATTAAATGCTATCTGTAAACAGCCAGCAATGTATTTGAATTTTATTTGTGTAATTCTATGGAAGTCCATGAGTTAATGAAGACCATAGGTTCCATCAGTCATTTTCATGGTGTACTTCAAATTCAATATTAAGGCATTTTTTTTTGATATTTTGCTAACCAAGGTTAAGAAACAGAATCAGTACAACTGTGACCCCACTTTCTTTAGTGTCTGTAATCTGGACTAAAAGAAAGAACTGACTGATCTATGAAATCCATAACTGCACTGTGGTAATNATTGGTAAAAGGAAAAAAAACCCAAAACCCTTTAATAAAAAAAAAAAAAAAAAAAAAAAAAAAGAGAGAGACCATTTATATTTAAAAATTTCTATTCTATAGATTTCTAGGGGTGATTGGCTTAAAAATTTTGATAACAGAAGAAGAAAATATTATTCTAGATAATGAAACAGACAAGAAACATGTAGAAACTCACCAGATGTGTGAAAATACACACATGCATACACACATATGCACATTAGAAAAGAAATGCTGAGATTGCTCTGATATTGAGAGCACTGTTTTTTCCCCACTCCTTAGGGTCAACTATGGAAAGTCTGAAAGATTCTAGGTCTGGTAAGAGCTGAATTTTAATAACTGTATTGATATTCTCCTAATGAAAGCAATGCTATTTATATGCATGAAACTTACTTAAAAATTGAATAGGGAAAATTTAAAGACAACTATGGAAGCATCAGCAATTTAGTCACATATGTATGTGTAAGAAACTCTTGCAATTACTGAACTGGTCATGCTACTGTAATCATTAAGTATATTCAAGGCACTTAACATTCATATGAATCTGTCATTATTTACTACTGCTTGCCTCATTATACTATAAAATTACACTGAGCTCAGAATTAAAATATAATTGAATGTGTACACCCACAGATCCTGAAGAGTCCTGAGAAGTTTTGTCTGACACCAAACTCTTTCAAAGAGAATTTTCATAACTATCTAAAAAGTAAATAGCAAATGGGATAAGGATAAATGATTTCCAGGAAGCATTTATTCACTGAAAGGGTGGTTAACCACTGGAACAGGCTACACAGAGAAGTAATGGAGTCACCATCTCTGGAATTGTTCAAGAAGCAACTGGAAATGACAGTTAGTGAAACACTTTAGTTGACATGCTGTTGTTTAGCCAAAGGTTAGACTTAATGATCCTGGAAGGCTTTTCTAACCTTCATGATTCTGTGATTCTATGATTTAATTTTATTTGAGTTTTCTCTCTGTACTTGCAAAGCTTACTATCCAAAAACCCCAGTGGGTATGTGAAATTATGTATCCATACATGATTATTCCTTTAATATTTTTGCTTTATATGCCAGATAAGAATACAGTACTGATCTAGTGTACTCACTATGGGAATGGTCAAGTAATTTGTTTCAACTGATTTGTTAAATTTCACAAAATGAAAATGGGTGACGTTGAGAAGTGCCCACTATTTCTTTGACATTGTGCTGGTGCTTTCCTCACATTCTTAATGAACAGCAATTTCCATCTATCATAAGAAAAGACAAATAAATTCCAAAATTAGATATTATTCTTTCATCCCATGGTCTGTATGATGCCAGAATTTTTCTGTTCAAATTAAATTTTCTTTACTGTAGCATTACACAGAACGAGTTTCTGGCTGAAGTTACATACTAATAAGCACTAAGGTATTTGATGCCTTTGATAATGCACAAAAAAATTTCTAAAAAACCTGTAGCTAAAAATCAAACTAGCAAACAAGATACCGCATAAAATCTTTCCTATAATGGAAAAAATCTTTGCCATATGGTGCTGTAATAAATGAATAGTAGAATATCAACTAGCTAGGAATAAAAAAAATGAGTGTATAAATTTTAAAATAACCAATTACAAGATAATTGAATAGAATATTTATTTTTAATTACTAGAACTAAACTTTATATTAATATGTATAACCCTAGAACAAGTAACAACAGAGGAGACGTAAGAGTAATTTATCGAAAGATGTAGACAATTGACACAAAACCAAACCATACCCCTTATGTATAATGGCCTCTAGGAGTTTTTTATTGGCTTTTTTTTTTTTTTTTTTTNTTTTTTTTTTTTTTTTTTTTTTTTTAACCAAAAATAAATGTCATCATTAGGAAATATTCAATGAGAATTTTCTGCATTCATAAACTGACTGGTGTTCCTTATTTAAGCAGGGTTATAAATCTAAAATTTAAACAGGGAGGTAATGTTTGGAAGACAGTCAGGGAAATATGAACCAGGAAAGACCATGTTCTGTCTAAATTCATACAATAGTCAAATAGGTAAGAACTCACATACATGCATCTAATTAGCAAGTGTTATAGATGACCAACGGGTGGAATAGACTTTTGTATATAAGTTTGATTAGTTACATGAGTTAATGAGTTAAGTGGTTATTGTTAATGAGATTGATAAGTAGGTACTGTTAATGAGTTATATAAGGTTAATAAGTTGAGTATCACATGTTGTAGAGTCAGCATCTTCTGTACTTTCTACTGTTGTTTTATTTCTATTGTTGTATTATTCTTTATTTGTTAAAATTAAATATAATAGGGACAAGATGGCCATCGAGAATCGGCCAAAGTTCCCCGGAGGGTGTCAATCAGGACATCATTCAGACCTAGGCCCCACCTGTCTTTACTACCAAACATGCTCCATAGGGCGGCCCGGAGAGCAGGCCGGGAACATCAGGAACCTGGATTGGGCAGTTGTATCACAGTTCCCTGACTGACACTCCAAGAGTATAAAAAGTAGCTGCAGGATCCCCGGAGGGTGTGCCTCTGGCCAGACCAGCCACGCACCCAGCGCTGTGCACTTTGTATCACGGGCATCCCCTTTTGTTAGTTGTTAATTACTTCTTCCTTTAATTAAAACTGTTAAACTTAACATCGTGAAGCGTCGTTCTTCACACCAAGGAAAATTCTTTTATACTTTCATGAATAGAACTTACATAGTTTAAAATTGAGGCTGAAAAAGAATGATGTACAGATTTTTAGAAGAGGTATTATGCATTATTAACTATAATAATAGGAATCAATTATTTGTATATCTCACATCATTTTAATGACTTAATGAGCTGAAAAATAGATACTAGAAAAATATATACTGCAACCTGGATGCAATACCAATAGTGGTTAGAAAAATACAAATCTTCTGCAAAATAGGGCTAAACAATATGAAAGGCAGCTCATGAATTAGAATAATTTTCTGGTTTTAATAACCTATTACCACATGATTTTATGATTATCACTTCCTTTTGTGAAATGGGTATAATTATTTGCTATTCAATAAATAAAAGTAACTAATTTTCATGTAGTCAGAAATACTTTTTAGCCATTCTTAACATAAGGTCTATAAAAGAACTAATTTTAGAACTTGTCTATACATTTTTATTCTTTCTCTGAAATCTTCACTCCCAGTTAGGATCTATTTTAGGATATTAAATAAATAAAAAAAAATAATAATAAAAAAAAAACCCTACACCACACAGCACCATGTAATTTACATTTGAGGCCAGTGTTTGTCAGCATGAATTGCTGTACAAATGTCAACATTAGATGTTATTTGCTATGTCTCAGCCCAGTCACATAAATGAAAGTCTCTTTGGATTTTCCATGGTATTTATTATGAATATTTCTTAACTTAAAAACTGGCAAATTCTTTTAAAATAGTTTCCATCCGTCTGCCTAGACGATTTCTTAGTCCCAGACTAAAAGACTTACAGATTATGACTTCTGCTGGAATTGTACTCAAAAAGTTTTAGCAGTTAAATATATTTCCTCAACTTGTTTTAGATATTCTGTTCAGAGTGAACGGGCACTAAATCACATCACTCTAGAGGTGATAAAAACACTCTTTCTGTTCCATAATATATCTGTATAAACTCTTAGATAGTTACCGCATCTGAGAATCATAACTGTGCAGAAGACAGAAAAATATTTATCAAATAACAGCAGTTCTGATTACAAAGAAAATAAACTGTGACAAGAAGATGTATTATTTGGTAAATAGCTTGTATAACTTAAAGATATGATGCTGCTGTGGTTGAATCACTAAACCTGAGTGAACTCATATTTTTGCTGATTAGGAAAATGCTAGATTATGTTCTGAAGGCAACAGGCTTAACATAATTACAGATAATATCTCGGGTTGGAGGGAGCCTTTAAATATCATCTAGTCTAACCCCTAGATGACCTGCCATATAATCAAAATTCCTTTTGTGTCTACACTGCCCTGAACAAGAAAAGCCTGCATAAAATACTTCCATTTCAGTATGTTATTGAATATATGCATTTATCTGAAAAATTCCTCCAAATACTTCATTCAAATATTAATAGTTGATACTCTAATTCAAATATACTCAGGGAAGCTGCACACTTTTCTAATTAGAGAACTGATTGAAATTAAGGAGAACACATGAGCCCCAGCTATAGCTATGATAAACCTTTTATTAACCAGATTGAATTCCTGTATTTCTTATTTTACTTTCTTATTTTACTTATTAGTCCTTTTATAGTAAATATTCTGTCTCCTTTTAGTGATAACCTAGCAGATTTCTCAATAATTATAAAGGCAGAAATGATAGGAAGATGACAGGAAATTTGGATTTTAAGACTCTGCTGAAAATGGTTCATAATGATTCGGTTTCACTTAATTCAAATTCCTGTGCTGATTCAGACCTCTCTAAAGTAGACTGTGAGGGTAAAATTCTGTTAGTCATCCAGTGTCATCTAGAGCTGCCAATATTTTAGGAGTGTTTTCTGCAAATACTACTTTATAACCATCAACCTTATATAGGCACCTTATATATAAACAAGATTATAAAACAACTGGTTTCCATTGGCTGTTTCACTAAATTTTTATTAGGTGTCTTGGGTTGTAAAATATAACCCAAATGTGTATTCTATTTTCATCTGTTGAACCCAGCTAGGAGATACTGTTATTGTAACTCTAGTGGAGGAGAGTGCAGATGCCTTCTGTTAATGAGACAACTGATAACACCAGATAAGGCAGTGCCTGCTCAACTCTTCCATCACCCATCCTTCCTCCTGTTAATGGGACAACTGATAACGCCAGATAAGGCAGTGCCTCCCCAACTCTTCCAACACCCATCCCTCCTCCAAGGGNTTAATACATTAACACTTGCTAGACCTCACAGATAGGTATCAAAACTTAATAGCAGTTGCAATTGGGTAGTGACATTGATTTTCTTTGTTGGATTTTCTGCTGGACACCTTATTGTATAAATCCTCTTTACCTATCTTGTCAAGTTTTGATAGGAAAATCATATATTGTTTTGGTGGGGTTTTTTTGTTTTGCTTTGTTTTTTAGATGCCTAAATTTAGATCACTAAATCTTGAACCAGATTTTATTTTATGTTTCTCCAATGAGAGGCATTATTTTATCCATTTACACAAAACAGCAAAAAAGCAGAAGTTAAGTTAATGCTATTTAACTGAAATAAAATAAAACAAAATAGAATAAAATAAAATAGAATAAAATAAAATTAAATTAAATTAAGACAATGGAATTAAATTGATTCCTCTTTAGGTACAATAGTGCCCTTAATCAAAAGTAACTAAAGGAAGGAAATGACAGGAGATGTCTACTAAATATAGTAGTCCTGAAATAAAAATTCAGGTCACACCAATAACAGTGGAAGTCTTTATGCATTCCGTGCATAAAGAAGGAATGGTCTCAGAATTACCTCCTCTTCATGATAAGGAGAGCAAAAAGTGCATGTACCTCCTTATGCCAGGTAGCAACATCAAGTTAATGACTAACCATTATGTTAGTCCCGCTAAAACAGTTCCCTTCTGATTTGCTAAAAGAAGACCAAGGCATTGATATCTTTGAATTTCAAATATTGACTCTCTTACCAGATGATTAGAAACTATAGTTAATACTTAACCCACAATTTTCTAAAGGAATAAAAGGCTTTTTAGCACATTACCTGTAAGTTAGCTATACTTTAGATCCTGGAAAACACAAAAAAAAGATACTAAGAAACATTATTCCTTAGGAATGTTTCCACACTTGTTTATTTTGATTTATTTTTAAATATTCTGCATATTTTTGTCAACTTTTCCAAGTCTTTCTTTAAATTGTTGACAAATAAATACACATGCATTTCTATATCCTGGAATGCTTATAACAGCCTAGGAAATAGAATTATATTTTAAAAAAATCCTATCATATCTCCATTATACTTGTTTTATAACATTAATTCATGTCTGAAATTCTCTTTCAAGATTTGCCTCTAGCTGTCTGTGCAGCTGAGGTTACAGATGTTTATATGAAACGGCTATTACAGTAATTTCCTGAGTTAGACTATCCCCTGTTCTTTTGATATTAGCGGTACTTATGTGTTCTTAGCATTCTTTGCAATCACATATCTTAAAGGAGAGCTATTAAAAATATTTACCAGTGCTATATCTTGATATTCCTTTCTTCAGTGCATAGGAAAAAAACCTAGCCACCTCAAAATATTCTTTCATTTCTCTATTGTTATTTTAAGTATAGTGTCATTAATCAAACTTGATGTAGAATCATATCATTATTAATATTGGAAAAAACCTCAACCAAAAAGATCATCAGGTCCAACCACTAACCCAGCACCACCGTGTCCACCACAAAACCGTATTCCCAAGTGCTCCAATCACAGGCTTCTAGACCACTTCCAGAGGTGGTGATTCCACCACTTCCTTGGGCAGCCTATTCCTGTCTGACCACCTCTTCAGTGCCACAATTTATACTATTATCCATTATAAGCAAAGCCTTTATGATCATTTGAGGGTTGTGACTGCTTCTGTTTATTTTTTAAATTCGCTTTGACTTCTTTTTCACCAGTTATGAGAGAATTTAATTAATAATGTCCTGTAAAATAGATTGCTTAATGGTGATAAGGTAGCTTGTTTTTCTTGTTTCTTCACTTCTTATCAGCAATCATAAAAAAGACTAGTTAATCAAAAGAATATTTTTAAAATAAATATTTAATTTCTCAGGGTATTTGACACCATATTGCTTAACATGCACAGGTGTAGCTGAAGCAGCAAGTCAAGGTAAACGCAAGAAAACATGGCAGAATAAAAATAAAGCAAGTTGAGTTTTTTTGAAACACAGGAATCTGTTCGCTTATTATGGATTGCAAAATAAATATTCTAAAATCACTGTATTTTTTAGATATTGTATTTTATTTATACTGGACATGGGTATAACAAAATAACATGAAATTTATACTAAAACCAGAAGGGAAAAATGGTGATTCTTTTGAGTGTCTGTTGGTTTGTTTTCTCTGAATTATTGATAAGATGTTTTTACTCCGGTGCTTTCTTACTGAAGAGTAAATAAAATACTCTAAAATAGGACTGATCTTGAGGCATTTCTTGAGGGCACAGTACGTGGTCATTATTGAGATTCTTCAAGACATACAGGTAAAAAGAATATACTTGTTTTATTTTGTCATCCTACCTGTCTTAATCAGTATTTCCTCTCATTAGGGTTACTTGGACAGCACATAGAGCTGCATTTTCATTCTGTTCTGATTCTGGGGTCTTCTTTGCTATTGCTGTATACATATGTTTGAGGACTGATGATGTGCTCAGTGCTGGATCTCCATTCTTCATATGAGATTCAAGTATGTTGTGGGGTGTCTGCAGCAGTTTAGTTGTTCAGTTGCATATTTTTCAAGACTTTTTTCCTTGGGTTTGCAGTAGACAGTGCTTCAAATTATAAAAACTATTTTTTAATAGCTGTGAAACAAGTTTTTTTATTTTTGTAGTTTTGAGGTGTTTCCGAGTCTTGAATTTTATTTCACTACTTCAAAGCATACATTGACGGGAGCTTAGAAAATGAATTCAAAATTAGAGAAGTCTTGTATGCATTGTTTCAATTCAGCTCGTTTTCTACTGACCACTGTAACAGTTCCAGACGTGACTGGAAATAGCAGTCATAGAATGACATGTTCTATTGTCCCTATCAGATTTCTTCTGGACTCCTAAGTCTCTCTGTAAATACACACATTACTTCACTATTTAGACAGGCCAAATTATGAAAAACAGAGAAGCATTTTCTAAAGAGAAAAAATCAGAAGATATTTAAACACTATTTCACTACAATGCACGGCAAATAAAGCCAAAGAGTTCAATAAAGAGAGAACTGTAAATAAGGTAGATTCTTTGCAAAAGATACCTGTTTATGGCCTATTTTCTTTAGTTACAAGAAAAATGTATGCTGTCTTGGAGACAAATGTGTGTCTTCTGTGTCATCATTAGTGTAGCAGGAGGACCACAGTGGCCTGAATAAAACCTCTGGTTTACTATTGTTTTCCCATGTTTGATATTAAATAATAATAATAATAATCATAAAAATGATTTATTATCAATGAGCCTGAATTTTTTATCCAGTCATGAATCAGAAATTAGTAGTGGCTTCCAAATCTTAATTTAACACTGCTTCCCTGGGAGCTATATTATAATGTCATATACTCTGGGGGGGAAAAATAGTAAAAAATAATTAAACCTTATAGACTTACCAGTGCCACTTCACAACCTCAGTGTATAAATATTCAGGTTTACTAACACTTTCAGGATGTGCTTGCTCTGAAGAAAACCAGAAGTTACTGTCAAAATGTTTTTGAATATTTGGGGATTAGTTTGGCTTGAAAACTAGCTAATTCTCAGTTTCTCAGGAAAATTCTCTGCCTCATGATTTTGACAGAGAGTTAATTATACTGAGAGGCAATATTCTTCTATTTTTGGCAGTTTGAGAATAATTAGAAGTAGTTAATTAAAAGCAAAGAGGGCAAAAGGGGGAAGCACACGGTTAAGTGCTACATCTCCATAACAGCTGTCATCCACTAGAATGGAGATTTTAATATCAGGAATGCAGTTTGCATAGGCAGTTTCCTCAAAAATAAAGACTGAAAATCTGGAAGAGATATGGAGGCTCTCTGATCAAAATATGTTACAACTAGCTTTAACACTTGCAAAATGAAGCAATATAATGATGAAAATTACATAAAAAATCCAGGAGACCCTTACAAACATATCTTAATGAAATTAAATGAACTGAAATGAACTGAAATGAAATGAAATGAAAAGTACTCCATCACTGTCCCTTAGCATATCATGCCAATATATTGAAGCAAACATTGACTTGTTCTAATTTTGTAGTTGTGGTAGTACTTAATGACGTGTCTACTGCATTTACTGATTAAAAACTATTTCAGGTCTTGATAAAATAGATCGTATTTCTTACTTCATGACTAATGTATAAATACAAACCAGTATCTTACAGCCCATTATGACAAAGTTATATTTCTCTTGACTCAAAAATTAACTCATAAATAGTTAAATATTTACCTCTGTAAGGAGATAATTATCTCACCAGTGGCATTTGACAGAAATTGATTAAAAATAAAAGACCATCTGCAAAGGACATAAACAGTAAAGGAGGTGTTAGCTAATCTAAGTGGTTAACAGCCAGCTAGCCATAAAAAAATTTAAAATAGAAGAAAACAAGAACAAATTAATTAATTATTTATGGCAAAATATTTTTTTAAAATAGTGGATTTTTACTTGTGCCTTGCATATGAAAACCAGTTTTAAAGATATTTTCTTATTTCGTTAAAAATATGGATTTCTGCACTACAAGGCTCCTTGGGAGCACTTCTTTAATAAACTTTGAAGCTCCTACTCCATTTATGGCACTCAGTACTCACCAATCTCAGTAAGCCTTTAGGAAAACTGAACACATTTTTTTAATATGAGAAGTAATTAAATGAGCAATAGCTATAATTCTCCTGTAAAACTAATTGGAGAAAAAAAAAATCTACCGTTTAGAAGAAACAGTAAATAATGTCTATCAGTTACTTTCTCAATGTAAGTTAAAAAATAGCTTTTGATAGTAAAAATTTCAATTCCACTTTCATTCTTGTATTTAATTTTGATTGGAAGATGTAAATAATTAACTTCTTAAAAAAATTTTATAAATAATAAAAAGTATTCATCCTATATAAAATTCAAAAGAGAAATAAATATCCTTCATCTTGCTTCCACAGTTATGCATGATTACAAGCAATAACCTATGCTGTTACAGAAATATTGTTTAAATTCCATGCTATTTCATTGTGCCTACACTGTAGCCCTAGATTTCAAAAGAAGAAACCAAGATAATTTCAGATAGTTTGAAAGAGACTTTTCAACTCATCAAGTTCACTGCCTTCTCAAAGCAGGGACATGCCAATGGATCATAATTTTTAACTGTTTCTCTGCATATCATGACAGTCTCAGCTGCATTTTTGTCTCTAAAATATTGTGTTGCTGCAGTTAAATGTATGATGTTAGGTATACAAATATTTCAAAACCGTATGTGAAGTTGATTCATTTGGGAAGCATTGTCTTCAAAGAATAATCTCAGCCTTTTATCTCATTGGGCTGGTATAAAAATTATTACCATATTTTACTTTCTTAATCTTTTTACTTTGTATTGTAAGGAAGGAATAGATAATTATTATAACATGAAATAACAATAAGTTATGGTTAGATTTGTCTCAGGCTGAACTTTGAAGGTATTTAAACTATTCCTGTCCTGCCTATCTCATTTATCAAATAAATTTTTTCTTTTTGTGTTGTAATCTTCCCTGTCATCTGTGTCTTACAGAGTTTTTCTGGTATGTTTAGGTAATGTAAAACTCGTATTTGTCCTTTGTTAATATTGAGAAGAATAATTTGCAAAGTAATAATTGCACTTCTGGTGGCAGAAACGAACTGCTATCTAACTATGACATGTAGAATAGGAAAACTTATCAACTTTTTCTTTGTTCAACGGAAGTGGAGGTAATCCTGAATTCTATAATTTGCTTTACATTGCTTTTTAGAACAGTGATTAGTAGCAGGTAGTACTGATCTATAATAAGCGGTCTCTTTTTTACAACCAAGCTCATTAGATCACCAGAATCTCTACCATGATATGTGTAGCAGAGTACAGGACTGAAGCCGTTCTTTTAGCTAACCTGTTTCCAAAATCAATGATTTGCCTGGAGAAGAACAAGGAATATTTTAGAAAAAATGTGAATATTGTAGGATGTTTTTTATGGATTTATTGTATTTGATATTGGGCAGAGTCCTTAAAAAAAAAAAAAAAAAGAGTAGTCCATCTTGTCTTGGAACAGGAATTTGAACCCAGGAACCATTTTAGACCCTATTTTCTATTATTTCTATTCTTTTTTTTTTTTTTTTTTTTC
>VZTR01014212.1:37781-53079 GCA_013400775.1 Chaetops frenatus | reverse complement strand
TTTTTTTTTTTTTTTTCAATTTGAGTTGTAAATGCTGTAAAGTTTTTTCGAAACAGAAGAAATTGCTGGATATCAGTAAATTAGAAATAATAAGATGTTATCTTCTTCAAGTTTCTACTGTTTCTGAAGAAGAAAATTGTAACAGGGCTCAAGAAAGACAGTGAAAAAGAGCCAAAAGACATGACCTGAATTTAGGACATTACACACAACAACAAGCTTCTGTATGTGGGTGTGACTCTCTAGACCTTCCTTTAAAATAAAAACAGCTGTAGGGACATGTATTGATTTAACTTGGACAACATTAACAAGCTACTAATTGATTTGATTTACTTTTTTCATCCTGTTTCATTCCATATGCCATCATATATTTGTGCACGTTTTCTCAACACTGCATTCCTCAGAACCTGTACCTCATGTCTTTAATTCACCATTAAAATAAGCAGCATTCATCAGAATGGTCTTCTAAATAATTACCAGTTTCCAAATCATAGCTTCTTTGCAGAGAAACCATCTGACAGATTAATTTTTTTTACTATCATGCCAAAATTATTTTATTTCTCTCAGAACTGATCTCTAACCAGATAGAGTTTAAGGCAGGAATTGCAGAGATCACAATGATTTTGCTTAAATTTCTTTTGTGCACTAATAATGTGTGTCCTGTTTTATATTACAATAACTTTAATATTATAGGAGCTCATTTAGATGGTACATAGGTATCTCTAAATACAAAGAACTTCAAATTCAATTCAGGAGCAATCTTCCCTTTTATTTTTTCATATGGTTCTTATAAAGCATATGATCATAGCCTTCAACAAGTGATGCTGTGCTTTAGAACTAATCCTTCCTTTGACCGCAGAGTGTAAGCTGCGGTCAGACAGCAAACTGAACAAAAAGGTTGCAATACAGATAACATTGCTCTTTCATTTCCTAGAGCCCCATCTGTATTTCAGTCTGTGGAATGAACCGATTGAAGTCTGTGGTGTTTCACATACTTTCAGGAAGTCTGAATAGCCAATTATATTTTTCATGAAAAAGAATAAGAATCGCAAAAAAGTTCATCTATGCAAGATAAGTGAGTACCTCACTAGAGCATGAACATTCTACAATGAAGAACAATTAAGGTCTACTGTGCTTTTGCACTGTATTTATAGCAAATGCTTGCTAAATCATGTAACCTAAAGTTCTAAACAGCCTACAGATGGACCTGTCCATAAATAGACAGATCATATATTAGATAATGAAAGAATATATATTATCATGTTTTTTAAACAAGACCATATAATATGTGAGCTTGTGGAAGGGAGCATTTGATTCTTGGTAGTTTTTTTTTTATTTTGGTTTTTACTGATGCACTTTTCTTTCTTACATTTAGGAAAACACTTGCATATATGAAGTGCAAAAGGTGTAAGTTGATATTACATGTAGAAACTAATTGTTGTCACAGGGCTGAGGAAAGGCACACCTGTAGCATTGCTCAGGGTGACTTCTTTTAGTGCCATCAAGACCCCAACAGAAGGCCCCCCCTTTCCTCTCACCCAAGCAAGTACTGTCCTCCTGTCTCCCCTCTGATCTCTGGCATCAGCAGGGACATGCTGTACAGTGTTCTGATTGCTATGGGACATCAGGGGTCTGTTTCTTTCACGGGATGAAGAGGTGGGGCAGGGAATAGGAAAAGGGGTGTAGCTCAGACTGGAGCTTAGATACAGGTCAGGAACACAACAAGGCCATACAGGGCCTTCACAAAGGGCACTTGGGAGTGAGACAGGGAGCTGGAGCTGATATAGACACAGAACAGCCTTGAGGCTGAAATGGGGACCTGACACTGGGGATTTGGAGCAGTGTCAGGATTGTGGCAGGAACAACGTAGGGTATTTGGAGCTGGGCAGGACATTCAGGTTGTTCCTGATGTTCCTGGAGGTAGAGGACACTGCCCCTAAGGAGCCCTGGGTCCTGGGAGGACCAGGGAGAGAGGGCTCACTCAGGTGCCTGAGGCTGCTCAGCAGTTCGGCTCTGTGGGGAGATCCAAAACTCAGGGCCAGGCTTTTCACTTTGGAGAAGCCATGGGAGCAAGGCCTTGAACTGCAGTGGGCCAGTGCCCATGGAGTCTGGGTCAGAAACCAGAAATGACTGGTGGGGCACAGGCAGGATTTATGGTTCCCATGGGACCAAGCACAGCGAGGAGCCCAGGTTTGGCTGTAAACCCTCCATGGGTGTGGTCTGGCAGGAAGTACCAAAGCCACCAATGAGCCCTACACAAGTCCCTGGGACTTTTTGAGTCAAGGCTAGATTATTTCCCAGCAGGAGCATGAGGCTGCCAAATGGAGGTCTAAGAAGTCCATCCAAGAGATCAATCCACATGTCCATGACTGGAGACAAGCTAACTTCAGTGTGGACATAAAGGGTCTTTCCAGGAGACACAGGAGGAGACAGGCACACCTATAATGAGTCTCACCAGGCCTGAATCAAATTGCATATCCTGGATCCCTGGGTAGACAGTGTGTGTGGGGACTCAGTCAAAGCAGGTAAAAGCTATTGAGATCCATTTTTTGCACTTCAGACCCTGACATGGACACTAACCTCTATTTCTGTTTTGAGATCATTTTCTATTACTGACATTTTTCCAGTGCTAAGATTTTTTGTACAGGCAGGTGGATTTTCCCTTGGACAAGCCTAGGTTTGTTTTTTGCCTTCAAAACAGACATCTCAGATATGTCAGTAATGCAGATATGTCCCTTGATTCTGCAGCTTGTGGCAGCATGTATATTATGTTTATCCTAACACCTATGAACATCTCTGGTGCTCTAATACACTTTTAAAATTAGTTGTAAAAAGCAGAGCAAAATGTGAGCACTATTCTGACTAAGAGCTTTGGAAATGACTCAGAATTCATAGCTGTGTGTCTGCCAGAGGAGAGCATTGACAGCACAGCCCTTGCCCCCAAAATAATGAGGTTTCTGGACTACCTGACAGAAACTTGACAAGTATACTTTTGCTATTACTGTACATTTTCCTGCTAAAAGTTACATTAATAGAATGAAGTTTGACAAGGTAGAAGGTAATGTGGTTTTTCCAGAAAGGTCAAAGGAAAACTGGATGAAAGTTGAATGAATTTCAGAGGTTCAAAGATGCAGTAGTGAAGCTGGCAAGGATATGTTCAAAGCCCAAAAAGTACTTTTATTTTTTCTTTTAGCTACAAATACAATGTTGAAACTGGCTGGAATCCTGCCTGCTACCATATAATGAAGATTCCCTGCAAGGATTAGGCACAGGAAATTTATCAGAAACACCAAATTTGGTTATGAATTTAGCTTAACTGGGACAAATTGGAAAAAAGGTAATTAGTGATGTGTTTCTTCAGAGGAGAAAGGGTTGAAGAAAAAAGGGGATCAAAGTGATTCACAGAAGTACAAATATAGAAAATGGAGAGGAAAGGGAAATAAAAAAGAGATAGTTGTATGCAAACAATCTGCTGAGCAGAATACTTATTTGAGCTCTGTGGCTGATCAGTGTAGTCTGTCCTATCTTGTTATTAAATCATGTTATTCCCTATTTTCTGTACAGTTTTACTCCGTGTGTATGCACCTAGAGGCTAAAACCTGGAAAAGGGGACAGAGTTCACAGAGAATACCCAGGGATGCCTGCAGCATGTAGAGTCTGGAGTGTATTTTACCATTTTGGAATTTCAGTCCTCTGTATCTATATGTGTTTACATAAATTTCAAACTTGAATAGCAGAAAGTTATGACAGCACTGACTAACTGTTTTCATGTATGTGAGAGCTGGAGGTATTTATGTGGGTGCCATGACAATGTTTTCTGTCTGTGTTGATTTTTGTGGCCAAACAAGCTAGTGGGGTGTGTTCATGTGTGTGCATGCATGTACCTCCCCAGCTGCATCTCTGAAATCCATGTTCCATTGCCCAGACCTGCCAACAGGAACAGCAGCAGCCACATCCATCCCAATGAGATGGAACAAACACCCTGGATCTGACAGTGAGCAATTTTCAGTGCCAGGGGCATGGGAAGGGAGTATCCCCACAGCCCAAACTCCAGTAGCATACAACAACTCCCTTAAAGGGATGTATTTCTGGCAGTTTGCTCTGGAGTTAAAGGAGCTGCATATTCAGACAGCAAGATAAGCTCTGAGATTGTCAACAAAACTCTGAAAGCTAGCAAAACAAGGAAGATACAAGCATTTGTTTAAATGGCATAAGTAAGCAACTTGAGTGGTGAAGAGGTTTTCTCATGCTAGTGCTTGGCACTCCCCTGTGCATACAGAAGTGGGGACACTGAGAGAACCTGCAGTGCTTTGCTGATCATTTGTCAGTGTTCTCAGACTCTGAATCATTAACATAATGTGAAACTGCAAATTGTTCCCATATATAATCTGTTTAGTTTTGACTAGTAAAGCACATTTTTCAATATCTCAAGTTTCTTAATTAGTAACCCTTCTGTCTTCTTGACTGTGATATTTTCCTGCATGTCAGATCCAACAGAATCCACATGACTAATGGAAAACACAAGTGAAGAAACTTTAGTATAGACTGAAGTTAGCAAGTCCAGAGTTAATATCTGGGTTCAGTGTGGCTGACAGCTCCCTGTAAATTTGTCAGAGGTTACTCCAGGGACCCTGTGGCTCTAGTACATGTGGTGGGGCTGTGACTGCCAGAGTGGAGCCTGGATAATTTGACAGGGAAGTTTTCCTCAACACAGATAAAAGATGAACTTAAAATCTCAAGTTTAGAATTATTATTTTTAGATTCTATGCTTTACTTCAGTATTGTGTCTCCTTTCTACCCTTTCCAGAGACTGAGTTTGGTCAATTGTCTTCTGATTAAGCAGAGGGTCTTCTGATTAAGCAGAGGAGAATTATATGACATGACTTGTTTCCTTAAAACATATTCAGAATAAAATGGAAGACAGTTTTTTATACATTGGTACAGATACCAAGGGACATTTTGTATTATCTCACTAATTTTATGCTTCCATACTGTTCCTTACTATTGATCTTTCCTAATATGTAATGCAAATTTAAAATAACATGCAATCCATCATGTGAAACTGCTCACTATGGAACAGACTTTCTTTTCCTTGGTAATGTTATCAAATATTCCCCATCACTCACCAGAACTCGAGTTAAGGCTCTGTCTTGTGGTCTGTGAGGCAGCAATAGACCGTGCCGTGGGAGATGGATGAGTAAAAAGCCTGCTACAGATTTTACAGTAATGATAGTTCTTACTTGGAAGGCACTCAGAATTGATGGGTAGCAATAAAAAGTTAAATGAAAGAAGAATGGCACATGGAACCAATGGGCAATTTTCTACTTTTATAATGGCTGTATCTATGAGTCCTTTAGAGACGCAATATAAAACTAAACTCCTTTTTTGTTTGGTTTATATTTTTAATTTTTAAATCTGAAAATATTCTTGCTAGTGCATAGAACTATATTCAGAATTAAATGGTTTACAGTTGTTAATAAAATATCTCTGTTGTAGTTCTTAAAATCCTTGCTTAACATTGTTAAAAACTTGTTGATTCAAATCTCATGCACCTGAATTTTTACAGGTTGCAGATTTTCAGGAGGACTAGAGAAGTCTAAATATATAACTACAATGAATATTCATTCATGTGAACTTAGAACATACACATTTCTTTAAGAAGATTTGAATAGTCAAAAACTTATTATATTTCTCCTGGTTTTTGTTCTTACTTAAACTAATGCTCTTTCCAAAACTTGAAGGCTTCGTTGTAGTTTTCTGACATGCATATTTAATGTTATTTTATTCAAACTAGTTAAACATTCATAGGCCACACTAATCTTGTGCTATATATATTACCCTTCCATCCTGAAAGATATTATACTATTGAATAATTATTTTTTTAAATATAAAATCTAAAGATATAGGGATGGATAAAAAGAGACAAGATAGTCTTCATATTTTTCGTTTCCACACGCATGGGCAAGAAGATGTCCTGCTGAAAACTGTTAAACTACTTTCAAGCCACTTATTTAAATGTATTATAGGAAAGGAAGAGTCATTAGACTCCTTTTATTGTAAAGAAAGATGAGCACCTATAGTTTCAAGACAAAGAATTGTGGTTTTTTAGTTTACTATTTCAGACTACCAATCAGTGGACCAGGATATTGATTTTATTATTGATTTTGCTATTGACTTAGGACCAAATTCAGTGCTCAAATAAGGATTGTCTTATTTAGAATTTATTTCCAGATTTCAATACATGCAAAGAATATTTAAAATTAATTGAGTACACTTCATAAGCAATGCGTATTTGAGGTCCTGCTGTTTAACAACAGCATGGCTTACTGCATATGCCATATACATGAGTCACACTGTGCTCACATGTGTTTGTCTTTGAAAAAAAAATAACCCTTAGTTTCCCACTGTAACGTTCAAATGATTATTCTTAGTTCAGAAGTGTGAAAATGTGTCTTAGAGGTGCAGTATGTTGTGGTCAAATATAAAAAAAAATATATGTGTAAATCCTGTAATCAAGTAGCCCATACATTTTTAGGGTTTTGGAGAAATACATACAAGAAGGGGAAGATGAAATTTAAGGAATGTTGAGACCCAAGAGTAATAGATTAAAGAAGATTAGAAGCTAAGAGTTCATTTGAAAATATCAGTGAAATTAACTGAATCTTCCGTTACGCACACATACCTCTGATAATTAATACCTCTCTTGAATCACAGACAAGAAAAAGAATGATCCATAGATTCTCGAAAACATAGTAATAGCTAATGGATTTTTCTTTCCAGTTGTGTTATCTAATATTCTTTATTTTTCCTGCTATTAATTTTCTACTGGAAATAAACATTAAAAAAAAAACTTTCTAAAGATATTGCCAAAACCATCCTACATGGAAAGAAGAGAATGTTAAGAACTCGAGTCCTATTTAATATTAGATTAGTGAGAAAATCATGATCAAAGTGCCTTTCTGCAAGGGAGAGAGGCTGTGTCATCTCTAGATTTAGAAAAGTGAAACCCTTTCTAGCTCTAGTAAAGTAAAATGTCTTTTCTTGTTCTGCATGGTTGCTGCAGAGAGTGTGGATCATTGCTCTGAGTGGTCACACAGATTCTTTACTGCTTCATGAATTTCAGCTGCATCCTCACCAGAGGTCTTTGTCTAAGTGGTTAATAACAGATTGTTCTTAAAGACTCTTTATAGCAAAAATATCACATATTTACCTGTTGTGAACAAAAATCCTTTAGTATGAAATATTTTCAAAAATAGGCAACATATTCACACAAAAAAAAAAAGTAATAGATTTTAAACTTAAATATTTTCTGCTTGGCTTACCTATTCTATTCCTTCTGCATCTCTACACCTAGAGGTGGATTTTCTGTTTCTCTTTGAACCCTAACCCTAATGGAATGATGCAGCTGAGGTCTCCATGTCAGTGTGTGTCCCAGATTGGAAAAATATGAATGCATTGTTGGTGTTCTGCCATGATCTCCTTGGCAGGCCTTTTCCAGCCACAGTGTCCTGTGACTGTAGGCTTTCTGGTGCTCTGAACCCGATTTAAAACAGGATAGCATTTTGGTGCTGCACCTGAGATTCCCATCACCAAAGGTGGCCCAGACTGGAATAAAGTTGAGGCAGTTCTGTTGTAATCCTCTTGGCATGCCTTTTCCAGAACCAATGTTCCTGGAGCTGTAGGCTCTGTGGCCCTCTGAACCCTAACACTAATCCTAAACCTAATGGGACTTTGGTACTGGAGATGAGTTTCCAGTCTCCACAGGTGGCCATTATTGGGAAGGTATAGAGGCAGCAATGCTGGTACCCTAAAATGACACCTTTTCCCAGCCCCAGTATCCCAGGGACTCTCTGAACCCTAACCATAAAGAAACCTTGGTGCTGTGCCCGAGGTACACATCTCTATTGCTCTTCCAGTTTAGAAATTTTGGAGGCAGCAATGCTATGTCCAGCATGATCCCCTTGGCATGCCTGCTCCAGCCCTAGTGTCTGGAAATGTTGCCTTTGTGTCTCTCAGAAACCCTAACCAAACTGTTTTATAATGTCATATCCTCTAGTGCTCAGGTTGGATACCTTCACACCAAATTTATTACCATTACACAAAAGTCAGAGCTTTTGAGATTCTGCCCAAGGCTGGTATATATTTCTTCCTAACACCACCAATATTCTTTCTTGGTTCTATGAAGAAAAACATATTGTGGCTGAGTTAATTTTAGATGTTTCTTTTTTTTTTCTCTCTCTCTTTTTTTTAGCTTATTCCCCATTCAGGATTTATATCCCGTATAAAATTGAAGTCACATGCTTTTGAGTCAGGGTAATAATCTAGAATTTATTTATTCTTATAGTAATTACATTTAGGGAAACTTGTAAAGGATCTTTTCATGTGAATGGTTTAGAACTTTAGAAATCTAGTAGAAGTGAGGAATTCACATCTGGATTTATCTGATGATAGAAGAGATATAAGAAACTATACATAAATCTTTACTCTTAAAAAGCTGGGTATATAAAGAATGTGAAATCTCTTACTTTATATTTTACATTTTAAATTTTTTTTTTAAAGGAAAGTAATGTTTTCCTCTTCCAAGATACTTGAATAAAAATCTGGAAGTAACAGAATAAAAACAGGATTAGGTATTAACAAAAAACAGCAGAATTCAAAATAACTTATTTAAAATCCTAGTTTCTACTGCTGTCTTTTAAATTTATTTCCTGTTTATTATTGAAGAGGATTTTTGCTTGTGTTTATTGAATATCCTTAACAATAGCTTCAGACAATACTTCAATACCACCCCCCCCCTTCCCATTTTATCCATCTTTTTTGCGGGGCTACTTTTTATCAGCTATAGAAGTTAGACAGTGGTCTCTGGTTTCCCGTTTTGAAAAGTGCTACCTCCCAAAAATTCCACAATACTCATTTAAGAGTAAAATTTAAAATATAAATTTCCAGCTCAAGATAATTTTAAGTTTAGGTTTTTCCATCATGACCTTGAAATTGTTTTTGTACTTAATTATAATATCTGTGTAATGTATTAAACATGAGTGTTACCCATATGCATTTGTTTCATGTTCCAGAACTTAATGCAAATAATTATATACACTACTTCAAACAGGTGCTAATTAGCTAACCTCTTTCTGTGATTTTTGCTTGAATTACAATATTCAAATAACAGTATTTTCAATGATGGGTGAAAGTTTATTAGACCTTCAACAATATACTGATAGTACAGCTTAGTCCTTCGAGGTGTCCATAGGAAACCAGTCACTATAGGACTTAAAGAGCCAAACTGAGTTGTCTTGAGAAAACAAACATTTAATGAACTGTGATATACAGACTTAGAATATTATTTTCTAAAGTTGGATGACTACTGATCTGAATGACTGGAGAATTGCAATGGCATCAAACATTAGACATCTGTGGAAACAGATGCTTTAAAATATTCACTGTCTTAATTAACTTGTTAATCTTTAAAATGTGTTTTTAGTCTCTTAAAATAAATATTAAATAAGAATTAGATAATGGGAGCTCAAGTGCTGGTTTCTGTCATAAGGTCATTATTTTGTCTTTGTGATACTTGGACATGTCTCTACAAATAAATATATACATATACATATACATATGTTTAACTATACAATGGGCTTTGGTGGAATTCATCATTGATTGTTTGTTTTGAGGTCTTATATTTTGCAAAAATGCAATGAAGGAGGAAAAGTAAATGATAGGATTCTTCCATCATTCCCAGGCAGAAAAGATGAACTTTCTTCTTAAAATTGTGAAATTATTAACATGAGAATTAGGAAAGGCAAAAGACATTCATAAAACATAGTATTTGTCTGCTGACTCACACTTTTTTTTTGAGTTGTCAAGAAATTTTATATTTTTCTTCGAGTTTTGATTTTCTTTGTGTTATGAGGAGCATACATTTAGAACTAAAATGTTTCTACCTCTCTACTTCTTTACAAGTATATACCACACACCACACTTATTATTTCTGTAGGCTGATTTTTTTATTTCCAGAACCAGTGGATCTGGTTTGACTTCTTAAATACTTGAGGCTGGCAATATTACCTCTAGCATTTATATTTTTCTTGCATTGTGGGACCTGTAAATACATTTTAAGAAAACCATTTAGCACCAAAAAGAGCTTTCTTTTTTCTGGTCTTAACCACTAGATTAGTCACTAGGGGAAAAATAAAATTAGAGTTTAGTAAGTGTCAGAACGAATCACCTTGTCTGCCAAAGGACATCATAGTATTTCTATTTCAATATAAAGACAGTGGCAACATAAAGTAAAATGGAGATTGGCCTGCAAAGTGAAGAAGACAATTTAGTTTACACATATGCTCTTCAAATATAGAATCAAATACTGAAGAGAAAATTTTGTAGAGGATTCCTCCCCAGACCACAATTTGTACCAATATATTTCCCACAACTTCACAGAGTTTTTTAATCAATTAAATAAAAGATGAACTCCAGTGGCCAGAACTTTAATCCAGATTGACAGAGGATGCAAAATATAGTGCTGCTTGGAGTAATCTGATCAATATTGTGCTCCCAGACCAGCAGTTAAATTTAATGAGTTTAGGAGAATCCAGAAGCAAGGAAGGAAATAGATTCATCTTTCACAGTCTCTCTTGTCTTCTGAACAGGTGTACTTTCTTGACTTGGAAGAGGATAAGGCAGATATATGGTGCAACATTAAATATTTATAAATTTATAATATATTCACCCTATATATATTCAGTGCACTATTGTTAATGTGTTTCCTCAGGTGACAAAATGGATCTGTTATATTTGCAGCATCTACTCAATGACCTTCTGGAACCTGAGATTTGTAAAGCTGGAGAGATTCTATGAAAAATTGAAGCCTAGGACTTAAACACGGATAATTGGTTCATTTATTGATGATATTGAATTTAATACTTACACTCATCTGCTATAATCTCTTTCAGAGGTAGCGAGGCTCAAAATTCCAGTCTGGCATCCTATGAATTCCTGACATTTAACAAATATGTGTAAGCTAATGAACTCTGAACTGGTGTCAGAAATGTGGAAAGCTTATTTAGCTGCTAATTCAGTAGGAATAGTTCATTACCTGCTCTATGCCTGTCACCTTTGGCAAAAGTTTGGAAGTTGAAACCAAGGTTTTTGAACATTTTGTAAAGGCTGATAACAACTGTTTCAGGCTTTTTTATTGTGGTTTGACAAATACTTGACTCTAGTACTTGCATGGTGCAGTTTTGTGGGTGGACAAAATCAATATTTATTTCAATCTTTTTACCCCTGTTCAATTCTGGTTTTATGTGATAGCTAAATGAGATGTATTCTTATTTTAATTTCTTGTATTCTTATACTAGATTCAAAGTTGTGTAGAAAATAACACCAAGATAGTTTTAAAAGTCCCAAAATAGATCATAATATGTAGTAAATAAGCTTATGGTAGGGTTTTATATTATTAAAAATATATGTACTATGGATGATACTCTATAATGCATACTTATATGTGTGACAATACACCCCAAAATAACAGAATTTCTAGAAAATACAGGAATTAGTTTGAATATGGACAAAAAATTTCACTCTGTACAGTCTTGCTATTTTGACACAGCAACATTAGGCAAAATAATCCATAACCTTTAGGTGACCACCTTAGTGGACTTTTGGTCTGGGGTTAAAAAAACACCACGAAGCCAAAACAAACAAATAAGACCCATAAATTAATTTTGCTGTATTGTTGCAAACTCTCTGAAAATATTAACCTTAATTTTAATCTGGAATCTACCATCCACATCACTTCTACTTTTCTAAATTTGTGTAGATAAGAGTTCTACATTTGGTTCTCAGTTTTCTAAAACAGTACACATTTCCTTATGTGAAATAAATTTATATCAATAGATCTATTCTGATCTAATCTGATCTATATCAATATATAGATGATAAATATGTATTCACCACTGTCGTCTAAGCCACTCATTAACAAGGACTTGTGGCATGCAAACAGTTACTCTGATTACTTTGTGAGTAGATGCTCAACTGTACTATTTGTGTTGCAAGAGCAAATTTTAGTTGTATGCCAGTGTTTGAACAAATGTAAAATAAAAAACATTCTAAACCAAAAATGTATTGTAAAAAACAAAGGTATGTCTCTGGGTTTTTCCTTCGGTCCTATTAGAGGACCATCTGTTTAGGAATTTGCTGGGGTTTCTTTCCTCCTACATGTGATAATAAATGCATAAATTTGGGTCTGTGTTTCATGATGCGATGAGATGTAAAGCACTTCACGACCTTCTGATACAGACATTGATGGCAACATGGGGTCTTTAACTCAGCATGCCAACCAATTCACTGGCAAATGCTCCCAGTGGATTTTTCTTATTCTGAGTCTCAGAGGACAATGCATACTAATGATAGGTAGAAGAGTGAGTGAAAGAGTGATAAAAGATCAACAATTCTCTTGACTGAGATTTTCTCACGCTGAGTTACTATGCTGCTCAATTTTCTTACATAGAAAGGAAAACTGATAGCACTCCAGTCAACAGTATTATGGTAACACAAATAAAGTGTTTGTCTTCCTCTTGTCTTTCTATGCTGTAACTTTACACTTCATTACAGTCGACCTGCAATCTTTAAAAATTTAAACCTCCCCAGTTTGTTTTATTTTTTCCTGTTGAATATGTTTAAATTTATCTTGTTTTTCTCATCAAGTGTGTGTTCTCAAAAAAATTAACAGCTAACAATATCATAATAAGCAAATAGCTAACATAGCTATTTGATATGACACAAATCCAAGACATCAAAATGCAAAATTATTTCTGATCAAGCACAGTAATTTTTGTTTTTATATTCTAAAAATTTTAATCAGCATGATAAGATTCTCTAAGTACAAAGGTATAGAACAGATTGAAATAGCTTTAAATCTTTGTGTAAATAAGGCCTTAATCAGAGCAGTACTGATTTCAGGTTACATGATTTTTACATTCATTTCAAAAATTGTCTAAATACATTCAGTAAATGGAGAAATATCTTATGGGAAACAGTCAAGCAAGGAGTATAGTCAGGCAAATACTACCCTCATCTTCAGGAAAAGCAGGAAGGAGGGCTTAAGGAACTGCATAGAGGCCAGTCAGCATACCATCAGCCCTAGGAAGATTTTTGAGGAATTTTTCTTGTAATTATATCTGGGCACAGGACGAAAATAAGGAGTTTTGGGAACAATTACCATGAATGTGCCGAGGGTATACACGTCGTGATGAATCTGACAGTTTTTCATTATGACATACTTAGTGAATAATAGTTCACTAAACATTAATTTAGAACTGTAGAATGCTATAGGTAAAGAAAACTCCATTAATTTGTTTTAAATGTTAATAAAACGCTGCTAAACTCTTGATCAAATCAACTTAAAAATACACTGCTTTATTGTCAAATAGATTACTCACCATAAGAAAAGTCAGATTTTAACATATTTGCCTAAAAATCTGAAAGTATTCCAGTGTAACAATAGTATACACATTTGCTCTAATATTCCACTTATGATTTGTTTATCTACATATTTTCATATTTTGGACAGATATTTAGAAAATATTAATCTCCTTTAATTTTTAAATCTAGAATAGATTCAGATGCCATTCACAAAACTGTTGAACTGATGTTCAATTACCTATATTAACGTGTTTCCTTGAATGTTTAGAGATTTTTTACTTCTAGCTTTTGAAAGAAAAAAGTGTTAATAGAAATTTTAATTTAAGATATGTTGACTAAATAGGAGCATGATTTAGTAATGATATGAAGCATCTACAATTTAAGAAAGGTTCTGTTATGGCCCCCTGGTGCACCATTTAAAATGTGTATTAAGCTGGAAGATTAAAAAAACAATCGGAGTTTTATGGAGCCATAGTCTTCCTTCGACTAGAAAGTATTATCAATTATATGCTACTAAATCTGCTCTTTCAATTCATCTTCTAATCTTCATGCAACACTGAAAAGGTCAGCTTTAACAAAAAGCTTCCCTGAAAGATTTAAGGGATATGTGTTGACAGGTGAAGATGCTGATGTAAGTAGTCATAAATGTTAGAAGGGAAAATTTATTTTAAAGTAGAAAATGGTGGTCCAAAAATGCGAACAGAGAAATTGACTGACTGCTTGTGAACTGTGAGCCTAGAAACTAGGTCTGGGAACCAGAAAAGTGCAGCTGGCATATTTGAAGTGCAGCTAGGTACCAAGAAACAGGATACATCCTGAGAAAACATTGATAATGGTAAAAAATACACAAAACTCTGAAAAAAACTCAGGTAGGGACACATTTTCACCACCTTCATCTGCTCCTCATAAGTTTTATGCTCCAGACTCTTCACTAGCTTCATTTCTCTTCTTTGGGCATGTTTCAGAAGCTCAATTTCTTTCTTGTCATAAGAGGCCCAAAACTGAACACAGTTTTGGTGAGGTTGCAGCCTCACCAGTGCCTACTGTGGGGTGACAATCACTTCCCTGGTAGTACTGGCCATCTACCTGTACACACCTGCAGGCTGGATCACCCTCTGTCATGAGAGATGCAAAGGGAAATGGGCAGATTTCTGCTTTTGTTCTAAATTTCAGGTTAGAATTACCTCCCCTGAGAAATTAGGAATTATGAAAATTTTAGCAATTGATTGCTAAATACTTCTGATTTCTTACAATTGTCTGTTACTTAACAATAATGGTTCATTAAACCATCAGGTATTAAAAAGGGTTATAAGATTTTACATAAACATTTGTAGAACCTTTATTTTGCTGGAAAAATAGTGATTCAAAAGAGGAATCTTGTGGGCATAAAATGGAATTTAATAGTTGATACCTGTTTCCTGTAATATTTTCAGTGAAACAGAATTCAAATTGTTACTGAGCAGTGGCATGCAACCTGCCTAGGTAATAGGGCTGCAGCAATGTCTGCACCAGAGAGACAGAGCTTGGTTATGAAACACAAAGCAAGCAGAAGTAATAGATGCCATTTTATGCAGGGACTGCATCTGTTACCTCTAAAAAATGATGGAAGCTGTTCTCATTTCAGCATTATGGTAGTCAAATCACATCCAGAGCTGAAATAACAGGTATAAACAGTAATGAGAAAGGGAACAGTTGTACCCTTAAGGCAAGCAAAAATCTAGAACTGTGGAGTCTTTTTTACAGAGCATTTCCAACATTCATGTAAGAAATACAAAGATTAAAACTGAAAATAACTCATGATGTGAACAGTTTCAATGCACACAATAGTAAAAAATATTGTTGTATTTTCATATTTGGCAATAGAAGACATAACTTAATAGGG
>VZTR01014207.1:65079-97340 GCA_013400775.1 Chaetops frenatus | reverse complement strand
GAAAACTCCCCCTGAACAGCGGAAAACACAATGACTAGGCTTCCTGTCATTTGCCTTTAAAAGACTAGCAGTAGCAATGGGACAACCTTCTAGTGATCCTAGATTGTTCTTTGTCAAAAAGCAAAAGGTTAGCTGAGAAATGACAGCTGGCACTAACCTTGCAATAAGTGTTTTAGAAATTTTACCTCCACGTGTTGATCAAGCCCCAGGAACNCATAACACAGCCTCACAGACATCAAGAGGCTACAGTGGAAGGTAAAATTACATAGTGGAATTGCTTCTTGTGTTGCTTTAGTTGTATCCTGCATGCCACCATACTCTGTATGCACATACCTCTCTAAGGACATCAATTTTCCTTGTCGTTAGGCAATTTAAAACTACTTCTTTTAAAAGATGTTCATGAGCAGAAGGCAGTTGAGATTTGGTGTTATGTTCAGTCTCAGCTCTGCTACCACCACCCAAAAGGCATAGTGACCAGAAACACTCTCTATTTTCTTTATTTTAATCTGTCCTTTCTTTTTCTCACCTTTCTTGGAAAGACAGATTCATGCAGACCTCCCACATGGCACTACCTGACCCACTTTGGGATACCTAGAAGGCATTACAGAGGTTAAATGGAGGGTTTTTCCAGATGTTATCTGGGTGTGCCACACGATGAATACAGCCCTATCCATGCAAAATATCATGGCACTTCATGAATGTTTTCAAAGTAAATGCCTAGCTTAGAGCTGTATCACTTATAGATACGGTGGCTTGAAGTATCTTTACCCTTCTCTTTCCCTGAATTGCTCTGTCCCACTGCATGCAGCTGTTGCCTAACTGCTTGTCCCTAAGTTGAAATACTGTGCACGTGTTTCAGGAAAAGAATCCCATAAAATCTATCAATGAGCAAATGGATAAAGTTGCTTTGGATCTCAGCTGCACAGAAACAGATATTTTCTTGGGAAAAGAATATAGACCGAATATAGATACTTGAACTTAGCCAATGAAATCAGTCGTTGAATATCCTAAAGTCTTGCCTCAAAGTTTTCTTTTTNTTTTTTTTTAATTAGATATCATTTTCATCTTTCCTGCTTTCCTTAACTCTTTCTTGGAACAGTTCTTGTGTGAATCATCTTAGGAGAAAATCTTCAAGAATGTACTTGAAATTATTTTTCTTTTCTTTATATTTTAAATACATTAGATTTTTAAGATAATTTGTACTAAAGTATTTGAATAATTTCTCATGGCAGAATGAGACATTTAGAATCACTTGAAATCAGTCCTTTAGAAATTAAATTCAGGGAAAGTGTGTACACTTAAAGAAGATTCTATCATGATTTAAAGGAAGTAAAATGTTATTCAGTTCTTAATAATGAGGCATTTGGTTCTTGTTGAAAAGATTTTCTAGTAGTTCTGTTAATATCACTCTGTGTTATAGCTTCCACATTCTATCTCCATCCTGCTATTAAACTGATTAAAAATAAATATCTCTAACATTGAGATAATAAAAAAGAAGACAGGCTGATTTCTTTTCCCATTATTCTTTGGTGGGCACACCCCACACACAAGTTCACACATCAAGTTCATTGGAGAGACTAGGCTGGAGAAGGTTGAAGCATGCTTAAGATATTAATTTGTTCAAATGTCATGAATGTCCAGTGTTAAAAAAGATACACCTGGACTTTTTAAAAATCAAACCTAAAAGCAGAAGAGTCTTTTGGTTCAAAAGTGCACAATGTGGGGCAAATGCAGTACAGGGATAGTGTGAAAAGCGTTACCAAACACTCTTTTCTGAATACTGTTAAAAATGAGACATTTTCCTCTGAAAGTTGATAGATATGTGTAAAGCACATTCCAGCATTGTAGCAGCTGCATTCTCGTTAAGTAAATGGAAGAAACCAAGGATGGATTTGGGCGAGTAGTGATGAGTTTTAGGAGTTATGAGTAGGGTTGGAATTTCACTGTCTTTCACAGCCTTTTCCATGACTACATTTCCTCTCTCTGCTAGAGGAGATCCCCAAAATCTTTTCCTTAAAGGACACAAAATTTTGTGGGGAAGTACCTTGTTTTCAGGTTGTCCTTCATTGAAATACCTCATGAATGCAGCAATACAGCTCAGGGAACATCTGCATATCTTNTTTGCATCAGCCAACACCTGGCACTTGTCCCTCATAATCCCAGCATCATTCATGCTACTCTCACATCTTGGCACTATTTTGATCCTTCCCCAAAAATGGACAGGGATCCTCACAGCCCCTCAGCCCTGTTGCTCACTTGCAGCATAACATAACTTGCAGAGACATCTGTGCTGCCCAGGGTTTATAGCAAAGCAAGGAAATACCGAGGACATACTGTGTATAAACAAACAGTTCTTCTGCTACTTGGATCTTCAGTGCACCAGGAGGATGCTGGTTGGTGCAGGTTTTCTTTTTTGAAACTGCTGCCTCCCACAGCAGTTCATCCCACAGAGGAGTGTACTGGTCATCCCACATCTTCAGGTTCAGGCATCTGCAAGGGAAGAGATGCACGTTTATTATTGCTCACAATTTGCATTGCTCAGCGAACACCTTGGCCGTGTCAAAATGCATTGCTCATTTTTTGCAAAAGCCTGCTGCTATTTTTCTCTGCAGACTGCAATAATTCCCAGATCTCCACAGAAAATCTTAACTTTACTTTCCAGTGTCAGCCAGAGCTGGCTGAATGCCACCAGTCAAGCGTGTCCTTGCCCTGTATTGTCTACCCTCCTAGTTGCCAAAGCTCAGCATGGGTCTCTTCCAGCCAGGTAATCCAGTCTTTGTTACTTCTGCAGAGCAGGAAAGTAGATCCAGGCCCCAACATCGAGCTCTGAAACATCTTTTTCTGGTTGTTGCGCTTGTTTTGAAGAAGCCATTTACTGATGTTCTCACTTTCTCCACTCTGCATCAAAAGTTTGAGATCACTTTAAAATTAGAAGTGACAGGTTTTTTTTCCCATAGACTGGTCAGGAATTGCTTTATCTTTCCACTATTCAAAGGATTTATTATTCATATTATATTAGTCTTTGTGGTTTTTTTTCTCCACACATTCTAGATTCTTTTTGAGCTTTGTTTTTCTGAAAGCATATCAAAAGATAATGTGAAGATAATTGCCTTGAAATCTAGGTCTGTCATCTATTGAATTCCACTTGCAACATTCAGAACTAGCAATGAGCTCTGTGCATTTTGTAGCATGTTTATTTTTCTTGTTTCTCTAATATCAAATCTCCTATTTTATTATTTGTCTTTTTACAATTAGTGTTCTAACAAAATGAATATTTCTGCTTTTCAGTGTCAAATATATGAGCGCTTTTTACCAATGTTATTCTACATTAAATATTTTCCAATCATAATTTTTCATTAATATCCCAAATGTAATTAAAAAAGAGAAATTTACTCTTCCATTAAAATATTTAAGACTATGAACTGAAATGTGGGAAATAAATTTAACATAATAGCATTGGTTTTCACATTAGCACAAAGTTGTTTATACACTATAATAAATACATGAATTTTGTATCTATATATCAACTCGATTAAATTAACTCTTAATTATTAATTTCTGAAGCTATGAAAATAACTAGAAAAGGCAAGACTGTGACTAGACATTAGTTAGTACAAGTTTGTTACTCATGAGTCCATGCTCTAAAGCATGGGTGATTTTATTCAAATGAAGTACACTGTGTTCCACCACAGTCTCTCTCTCTAAGAGACTAATGCCACCTCTCTTTACTCTCTTTATGCATAGTGAATGTATAACCTCCACCCCATCCTGGGGTGCAGACACATGCAGCATTGCAAAAATTTTGTAGCTGCTACCCTCTCGCTGCCCACTTAACCTGTTTGAAGAAAAAGTTTCCTTTAAGGCTCTCTTTCACTCACTGGGTTTGTCAAAGTCTGTGCATGCCCCTGAGGCTTTCTTCTGCTGTTTGATCCCTATTGAACATTCTCTGAAGTTTTTGCATGGGATAACTTCAGTTTCTGAGATGCTTCCTCATTTATGACTTAAAATACAGATTTATGTTCTCAAATATATTGTGCTCTGAAATATTTTCTGAATAATCATGGAAAAATTCTTCCTTAATTTTGTCTGATTTTTCCCCACACTTGTTTTTGGTATCATACTGGGTAAAATCCACTAGATCTTACTGTTTAGAGGCATTAAATATATTTTTTAATAAGTTCAATTAATATCTTACTTTCTTTCTTTATATTAATAATAATTTTATGGTCCTGTCAGTTCCTTGTATTACATTTATTTCTGTTTTTTAAGAAAACATTTAGAATGGAAAAGCATCTTCCCTTTGTCACTAACCTGGAGTCAGAGAGAAAACGGTTACTTTTGCAGTACAGAGAGATTCCTTTCATTTTTTTGCCCACCAAAATTGTCATTGCCTTTGGCTGTACAATTAGATGCACATTAGATGTCCTAGGATGGTAAATTACATATATGTAAAAACCGTGATCTGACATCTTTCTGCATTTACCATAATTAATGGGATACAACAGGAGTATTGTAGTCTAGCAGCAGTTGTATTTTACCAACAAGAATTTGAATAAGGCATAGAGCATTTTAACAGCTTCTCTTAAGCAATTCCTTCCATCCCTGGCAAACACAAAGTCTCATTCCCTATAACAGCACCAATGTTCTTAAATATTTTTTTACATATCTTTGTATAATCATAATCTCATAAATAAGTAAATCTTCTAAGGCATTAACCAAGAGTAAATAACAAAATTAGCATTTATCCCCTGCTAGCGCATTCTGTTAAACTCTTTTAGAAATATCAAAGGAAAAAAAAGCTTCAAGCATTGAAAATTCATCATTTTACTCTATGTTTTGAATTACTGAAGACAAAGCTAACCAAATCTCCCTTCACTTCAGAAATTGTAAAGACGGATACCCATATATATTTAGTTTCCCAGGGTAATTCCAGTAATATTTTTAAAAGTACTCATGTTGATTCTGTTGCCAGTACAGACTAAATTTGACTTTGCAAATAGACAATTGGTTTTCACAAATGGGATTTTGATAATGAACCTTGTCTTCATCATGTAGAGATTAAATGTAAAAATACATTATTTTTACATTTAGGAGGTCCTGAAATTCAGAAGGCTTTCCCATGTTGGAAATAAGGTCTTGAGGTAACTGAGAATTCAGTTTATTTTTCAGTGGAAAATGTGGTTTGAGATGATTAAGGGGATGCAGTTTGATGGGGGTCCAATCAAGATCATCGCTAACAGTGGTGTGCTTGTATTTATTTCAAACCTAGTGCTATACACAGATCAAAAAAACCCATTTTGTTTAGATGTGGATCTGTTGCTTGCTCTACCTAATCCATTTATCCAGCCTCGTTCCTGACTGCTGTTTGTATTTAATTTCATTTCTTTCTCAACCTTCTCTTTTTACTTTGCTATTTCTTTTCTAGCCTTGGGACTTTTCCCCTGTTTTAAGAACTCTTTCTTTTAGTCTGCATGGGTCCCTACTATAGATCTGGCCAACTACTGTATTACAAGCTTGTTCATCTGTCAAGAGTTCACAATTTTTTTCACAAAAAACGTGCTCACAAATGGACCATTACCTTATCTACTACATGGTGCCCGTTTGAAAGTAAACCAGCAGGGGAAATGAACTACACACAAATACCTTGAGAGATATTTCAGGTCTGAGTTACAATTTAATAGAAATATTACAATAAATGCAACGATACAGAAAGACTGGCTTATAACCAATAAGTCAGAGTACAACCTGGCACCCTGATGCTCAGGGTTGAAGTCTGATTCAGCAGTGAATGAAGTGATAGTTGCAATCTTGTCGAAAGCACTGGTCCTGTGGAAGGTCTGGTTCTCCTCTGAGCCTGCTGAGTGGTGGTGGTTGTGGTGGTCCAAACCCCCAGACCTCAAGTTTATGTATGCTTAGATGCAGGCAGGCATGCTCAGCACATCCCTCAGGTCAGGGAGTTTCACAGAGGAATGATGCAATCCTGTGACTATCATAGGATATTTTTGGAGGCCTTGACGGTCATCACAGCTGCCTGTTACTTTGATGCCATTGAGCCATTATGGCCCATTAGCAGAGATGGCCTCCCTCTGGATATTTCTTCTCCCTAATCCCTGCTCAAGTGGAGGCACAGGCTTAATGATTCATGGATAACCGCAGGCTTCATAAAACACCCTTGACAAAAGATTACACACAGTTTATCATAATAGGGCCAGATACAACACGTTCTGGTCTTCCATGGCACACAAATGCTGGCAGGCTACCTTAATTTTGTTGATAGTCATACAACAGGATAGACAAAGCTCTCTTATTTCCCATCTGTGCATCCCATCCACCACAGGTGGAACAGAGACAGAACTACTCCTAGCCTTATGTTGTTCCTTAAATTTCTAAATTTTTTGGGAAGGGACTGGATAATGTCCTTTGCTGAGAGACCATCTAAAATAACAAGAGGAGCTCTCTGTAACTAGTCACAAACATTTGGCAACTGGAAATTCCCTGAGCTGTCATACTCTTGAACTGCTCCAAGGCTCCATTTCAGAGAAAGAAAATTGGACTGTTCTGAGATCAGTGTGGGAGTTGACCTAACATGTACAGACTGTGAATATCAAGGGGAACTGCTCATGCAGCCAATTCTTGATGTTATTTTATTTAGCAATATTTTCAGCCATAAATCATCTGTTGCTTACAGTAAATCATTCAACTGAATCTTTTTAATAATATATTAAATAGCCTGCTGTACCTTTTGTACATGTTCAATTTGGATTATGACTATTGTACAAGACTACCAGAGAATGTCTTATACCAGAACTTATAATGTTAGCTTTTCTGATGTCACATCATTTCAAGTGCATTCAACTCTTTCTTATGTAAACAATTGTTTTAAGAGTGCAAATTAGATGCAAAATTAAGTATATTTGTTGATGAAAAAGATTGCATTTCAGTACTGGAGTTGTAAATGTCTTGTTTTGAAGCAGAGATTTATGGTTTTTCCCTGCTAGATATGGTCCAAGAGGTGTATAATTGATTTGGTCTTTTGTCATCACAAATCAATTTTTACAATCACATTTTGAGGAATCTCAAAAATATTCTAGAGCTTTTTGTTCCTGTACTACTTGTGGTATCTCCACAAGATAGTTTGGTTATTATAGAGGAGAATGCTTGTTCTTACACACAAAATTAGCTGCCAATCTGTGTTTACATTTGGAATGAAGGATTTTGTTGTGTATATTTACAGATATAAATAACAGATTTTTCACCTCTTTTGATGATACTTTTATAGGTATTTTTCAAGTTGCTTCTCTGGACAGGAATTGTTTCTATTTTATATATCTGTGTTCTCTACAGTAATTTCAAAGGAACTCTTCAGAGCCTTGAAACACACTGCACAACTTTCCCATGTCCCAGTTTGTGAACTCATTCCAGCTATCTTTACCAATCCAGAATCAAAATTTTCTATTTTTAATGTGGAAAAAATGCTGTTTACACTTTTATGGCTATATATTGGGTTTGCATGGCAAGGATTTGGTCGGGGGAGAGCTACAGTGGTGGCTTCTGTGAGAAGCTGCCAGAAGCTTCCCTCATGTCTAACAAAGCCAATGTCAGATGGTTCCAAGATGGACCCACCACTGTCCAAGGCTGAGAGTGGCAGCACCTAATATATTTAAAAAGTGGAAAAAAACCCCTGTGCAACTGCAGCTGGAGAGAAGAGTATGAGTATGTGGTAAAAAAAGCCCTGTAGGCACCAAGGTCAGTGAAGAAGGATGGAGAGGAGATGCTCCAGGTTCTAGAGCAGAGATTCCTGTGCAGCCAATGGAGAAGACCATAGTGAGGCAGGCTGTGTCCCTGCAGCCCATGGAGGTTTGTGGTGGTGATACACCTGCAGCCCATGGAGGAGCCCATAAAGGTGGATGCATGNACACCCTTGACAAAAGATTACACACAGTTTATCATAATAGGGCCAGATACAACACGTTCTGGTCTTCCATGGCACACAAATGCTGGCAGGCTACCTTAATTTTGTTGATAGTCATACAACAGGATAGACAAAGCTCTCTTATTTCCCATCTGTGCATCCCATCCACCACAGGTGGAACAGAGACAGAACTACTCCTAGCCTTATGTTGTTCCTTAAATTTCTAAATTTTTTGGGAAGGGACTGGATAATGTCCTTTGCTGAGAGACCATCTAAAATAACAAGAGGAGCTCTCTGTAACTAGTCACAAACATTTGGCAACTGGAAATTCCCTGAGCTGTCATACTCTTGAACTGCTCCAAGGCTCCATTTCAGAGAAAGAAAATTGGACTGTTCTGAGATCAGTGTGGGAGTTGACCTAACATGTACAGACTGTGAATATCAAGGGGAACTGCTCATGCAGCCAATTCTTGATGTTATTTTATTTAGCAATATTTTCAGCCATAAATCATCTGTTGCTTACAGTAAATCATTCAACTGAATCTTTTTAATAATATATTAAATAGCCTGCTGTACCTTTTGTACATGTTCAATTTGGATTATGACTATTGTACAAGACTACCAGAGAATGTCTTATACCAGAACTTATAATGTTAGCTTTTCTGATGTCACATCATTTCAAGTGCATTCAACTCTTTCTTATGTAAACAATTGTTTTAAGAGTGCAAATTAGATGCAAAATTAAGTATATTTGTTGATGAAAAAGATTGCATTTCAGTACTGGAGTTGTAAATGTCTTGTTTTGAAGCAGAGATTTATGGTTTTTCCCTGCTAGATATGGTCCAAGAGGTGTATAATTGATTTGGTCTTTTGTCATCACAAATCAATTTTTACAATCACATTTTGAGGAATCTCAAAAATATTCTAGAGCTTTTTGTTCCTGTACTACTTGTGGTATCTCCACAAGATAGTTTGGTTATTATAGAGGAGAATGCTTGTTCTTACACACAAAATTAGCTGCCAATCTGTGTTTACATTTGGAATGAAGGATTTTGTTGTGTATATTTACAGATATAAATAACAGATTTTTCACCTCTTTTGATGATACTTTTATAGGTATTTTTCAAGTTGCTTCTCTGGACAGGAATTGTTTCTATTTTATATATCTGTGTTCTCTACAGTAATTTCAAAGGAACTCTTCAGAGCCTTGAAACACACTGCACAACTTTCCCATGTCCCAGTTTGTGAACTCATTCCAGCTATCTTTACCAATCCAGAATCAAAATTTTCTATTTTTAATGTGGAAAAAATGCTGTTTACACTTTTATGGCTATATATTGGGTTTGCATGGCAAGGATTTGGTCGGGGGAGAGCTACAGTGGTGGCTTCTGTGAGAAGCTGCCAGAAGCTTCCCTCATGTCTAACAAAGCCAATGTCAGATGGTTCCAAGATGGACCCACCACTGTCCAAGGCTGAGAGTGGCAGCACCTAATATATTTAACAAGTGGAAAGANCAGCACCTAATATATTTAAAAAGTGGAAAAAAAACCCTGTGCAACTGCAGCTGGAGAGAAGAGTATGAGTATGTGGTAAAAAAAGCCCTGTAGGCACCAAGGTCAGTGAAGAAGGATGGAGAGGAGATGCTCCAGGTTCTAGAGCAGAGATTCCTGTGCAGCCAATGGAGAAGACCATAGTGAGGCAGGCTGTGTCCCTGCAGCCCATGGAGGTTCGTGGTGGAGATACACCTGCAGCCCATGGAGGAGCCCATAAAGGTGGATGCATGCAGGAGGCTGCGACCCAGTGGGAAGCCTGTCCTGGAGCAGATTCCTGTATGGACATGTGGATATAGACAGGAACTGAGGCTGGCCCAGGTTTACTGGTAGGACTCATGATGCCATGGAGGTCCCATGCTGGAGCAGCCTGTACCTGAAGGACTGAAACCTTTGGAAGAGATCCCACACTGAAGAAGTTCATGAAGAACTGCAGGCCATGAGGAAGATTTATGTCGGAGAAGTAAGTAGAGAACTGTGCCTGAAGAAGAGGGAGTGGCAGTCACAACAGGTGATGAACTGACTGCATCCTCCTTTGCCACTGTGGAGGAGGATGGAGAGAAAACTAGGGGTAAAGTTGAGCCAGGTAAGAAGGGAACAGTGGGGGAAAGGTGTTTTTAAGATATAGCTTTTATTTCTCATTACCTCAGCCAGATTTGATTGACAGTAAGTTAAACTGATTTCCCCAGCCTGAATCTGCTTTGCCTGTGATGGTCCCTACTGAGAGATTTCTCCCTGCCTTTATCTTGATCTGTAAGCCTTTTCTTATATTTTCTCTCCACTGCCTAGCTGAAGAGGGGAGGAACAGAGTGGCTTTGGTGGGTACCTGGCAGCCTGCCAGTGCTAACTCACCATATCTTACCAAGGGTCTTTAATATCAGCTTAATTATAGGTAGGAGTTTAGAGGCCAGAAATGTCGAGAAACACTCATTGAATTCCAGTATACTTGCTTATGCCTTGCCAAGAGTCTCTAGACCAGACTAAAATGTCAGCAAATATAACAGTTGAGAGTTATCCAAATGGACAGCAGGAAGAAAATACAGGTCAGACTCCAGGGCTGTAAATAATTGATATCTAGCTAGATTAAATAAAGAATTAATGAGAAATAATCTGACTTCTATTTTTTGTATTAATGATCTTGTTCTAATTATTTCTGGTTGTGTCACACACTTGTAGCTTCTCTTCCTCCTGGGGAATGTGGTAATCAAACATGAAATTCTTGTGATTGGGACCACTGTTTCAAGAAGACAAATGATTATTTGAAGGGACAGGCAGCTAGCACAATACCAAAGCTGTTTCTTAACAAACCCTCTCAATGCATCTCACTCAGGTGCATGATGTTATGACACATTCACCTGTGCAATGCAATTCCCAGGAATTCACAGTGTGTCTGAGTTTTATAAGGAGGTTATTGTCATCCCAGACTGGTGGCAGCACTGACTTGCACACTGAGAGAGAGCTGGTAGCACACATGAGTCTGGTCTGGAGGAGGCTGATGTCACCATGTGTCTGTGCAGAGGCAGTCCCTGATGACACAGACTCAATGGAGAATCTCAGGAAAATTGTTTTCAACCTTATGGGGCAGGAACAAACCAGGCAGCAGGAATAACAGTAAGGCCAAAAATAGGCTCCCCTCCAGTCTTTGCTTGCATTTCTATCTGTGTTGCCACCCTGTGTTCTGAACCAGCTATCTCTTTGACTAAACTGCTGTGTGTGCCCTGTTGATGTTCCTCTACTTACACTGTACTATACAGATATGGCTCATTCCTAGTGCCCTACAGTCCTTCTACAGCTAACAGTATAAGATAGTCATGAAATAATCCAGCCTCCTCAAATACGTCATTCTTTTTCTAGTCACTGTTTGAACTAAATCCAAAATAAGGGCTAATCATGTCTGTGGCTGACATTTTTATATCAGTGGGCAAGCACTGTTTTCACCCAGGAGACTCCATTCCACTGACACTTTTTCAGTGGTATTCAATCCAGCTAAATGGGGACAGGCTTGATATTGCTCATACAATTCTGAGGCTGCACATACTGCATCAGCATGGGATTCATTAGAAGAGAAAGGTATTTGATGTTAAAATTGTTGGAGCATAGATGCCTAAAATCTGGTACTGAATCAGTTTTGATGACATCAGAGTTCTACAGCAACAGTCAGTGATTTTGGGCACAGAATTAACTCTAAGTCTGTTGAAATTTTTTTCTCTTGTGGTCTCAGCTTGGGTTGAAGTATGCTCTTTCTGATATGAATTAACCTAGTAGCACCTTCATGTTTTCTAAACATATGAAATCAGATTGCAAATAAAATGTGCCTCCAGAACCTCAGCATTCAGTGGTTTATCTTCTTCCTCAGAACAAGAAAAACAGGTACAGGGCTCTGTGTGATTCTATTCCTTGAAAGTTCAAGATTTCCTTGAAAGATTAGACAGTCTATCTTCCTTAGGGTTCCCCTGGGACAGTGCATTTCATCTGCTTCTGAAGCACACCATCTATTCATTTCCATGATGATTTCCTCCTTTTGCCTTAAAAAGTTTTGGAAAATGTGCCACTCTTAACAGATCTTTCTAATATCCTTCCTGTAATGACATTCCATGTTCTCATCCTTCAATACATTGCCCATACCTTCTTCACAGGAAACTGGCTGCATAGAGGTCCTGTTTTAGCAGGGAAGCTAGCACACCTTTATGCTTTCTTTTACATGGCTTCTGACATTTCATGTGTGTGTCTCTGTGGGTTTAATTGCTCCTTCCATTTGGCCCTGAAAAAAGTAGCTGGATCACTCATTGGATTTAATGATGTCTGTGATTGCTTGTGAATAAAGACTGTCTTGGTGGTAGTCATCAGCACTGTCAGTGTGACAAGCTGTCATTCCCCATGTAGGTGTCAGTGTGTCTTACCACACCAGAATGGCTGCAGTCTGAACCCATTATACTGCTGTGCTCAGTGGGACCAGATTTCACAGTAAGAGCCTTGAAATTATCTAGCAACCTTAATTTATTCAAATTCTCATCTTCACTTTCATCCACTCTGTAAATTTTAATTCTTAGCGGGAAATAATACTGATAAGTAAATATTAGCAAATTTTATTTTTAGCTGATATGTTCCGATATGATGCTGGATTTCACATCTTTGCTGTGCTCAGTGGAGTCAACAACATGGACTGCAGAATTTGTAATTATAATTACAAATCATCTTAGGGTTTTATTTTTAATAGCACTGCCAGAAATGAAAGAGCTTGTAACTCACTAGCTTTCACTTCATAAGGTCTCAGCTGTTGTGCTGTTTTCCACACAGAGAGAAGTCAAACCCAGTTCCCTCTACCCCTTGACTACGAGTTAGTCACTGGCCATGAGTTTGCCTCTGTGCTCTGGCTGTGTGAAATGGTCAAAGGAACATAGACAATGCTCTGCTTTACCTCTTGGGGAAAGGTGAAGATAGCAGGTGGCTGTCCCAGCAGAGCTAAAGACAAAGCCCAGCTTAGCTTCCTGGTTACAGACAAATGAAAGCTTGCAAAGAAACAAAAGGAATTAGATTAAATGAAACTGCTTTAGGACTCATGTGGCTTTTTAGCTAAGGAATTCTGATATCTAGCAAATAGTATGGGAAAGGTTTAAACTTTCTACAAGATCAGGGAATGCACCTGCTATTCACTTGGAACATGTTTTTTGTTGTTGAACTGCTAATCCTACCTGTGTTCACAAACCTGTTTCCTGAAAGTCGCCTATTCTAAGCATTACTTTAAATAGAATACTGCAGTTACTTAGAAACATATTTAGAAACATATTTTATTGGAGCTAGATCTACTTTTGTGTCTTTCACATGACTTTTGTACTTGCTGATGCTACTAGAATCTAGGGAAAATCTGAACTTTTTTCTTCCAATTGTTTGAAGTTCTGACAATGGGCCTAATCTTACTTATAATTTAATTGCTATCACAGTCCTTGCTTACAGGGGGAATTTTACTTTTGGCCACTCAATATCCTTGCTCTTTCACAGTTTTTAAATGGCTGTTCTTTTGTGTTGTGTTAGATATATGTGGTTTTGATTGGGTGTTATATTTACCAGTAATAGCACATTTATTGTTCCATGAAGCATTTACAATTGTACTTCTTTCAAAAGAAACACTCCTTTTATTTTTTTTGAAATCCTTATATTGTCTGAAAATTTCCATGCAGTTGATTTTGAATGGCAGGAACAATAGCAGTGCATGCTTCATAATTTTTAGCTGAAACAAAATCATAGTGGCTGAGAAAAGTAATGAAATTCACTCCTTTCATGGTCATCTGTGAATATTCTCTATTTCCCTGTGAGGACATAATGCTTCCCTTGAATATTAATACCCATTTAATTCTGCCATGTAGTTTTGGATTCAGATTCCTGAAATAAGTTGTTAAACCAGCTATAGAAAACCCTATAAGAGTACCAGAAGTAAACTTAAGGTAGCAAAAATATTTCCCTACCTGCTTTTTTCACTCACATTGCTCAAATGTTGAGAGAAAATAAATTGTTCCTACCCTTGGGCATGGAGAATTTTGTCAGTCCCTGACCTTTCTGCATCTTTCTCTCTTCTCACAGGTGCAGCACCAATACTTCTCATGGGATTCTGTGAAGAAAACTGTGCTATGTCAGGGAATTAACATAACTGTTTACAAGCTCCATAACCATTCTGCGTGTTAAATGTAATGAAGATTTAGAAAATACTACAGGGATCACTTGATGGATTATTGTGCTAAGTAGTAATCAGCACTTGGCATGAATTCAAGCAAAAAAAAGGTAGAAACTTCTCTTTTCCCATTAAAGCTGCAAATTTGCTGTGGCAAACCTAATCACCTCCACAGATTAATGTTTCTTTACCAGAGTTGTCCCCAGACTACATTTACTATCCAGGCAGATTATCTGCTAAGACAGAGATCCAGCTTTTGCACTATATCTTGTTGGTGACATATCTATGCAGCACAGCTACCATGTTTGCAATATTTGGAAGAATACATACTGCCAGTTTTTTCACACAGTGTTTTTGCTTGTTTGTTTGCTTGCTTGCTTGTTNATTTCTTAGAGCCTTGGTCCTTTGAGTTTAGAATACCCACTGTACAGTTACCACCCATTGTACACTGAGTAGTGTAGGGCAGTATCTGCTGGTGTGATACGGCTTTTTCATCACTGTTATAACCACTCCAGGCCTTGTTTTATACATGTTTTAGTGTTTATTTTTCATAATGAGTTAATTGTCATAGAGAGGAATTGTCATGGCAATGAAATTCCTTCTCAATGGGAATTTTGAACAAAAAGGAATAGAAGAGAATCTGAGTCCATGTGAAGGGTATGGGAAAACATTGAGACATGCAAAAATCTTCCTGCTTTTATAGCCAATATTTTATAATAATGCTTTAAAATACAACAGTTTTCTTGCATATGTAGTTTAAAGGAAACTTTTATTTGTTTGTTCATTTTATTTTGTTTGGTTCACAAAGACAATCTTGAAACTTCTGTCTCGAACTGCCAAGAATTCAAAGAGAAAATTCTGGCCATCATAATAAGAAGATATTCCTTCACATTCTTATCTAATATGTTTTAAATTTCACATGATGCCTGTTGCCAATGAAGTGTACCTTTCTTTTATACAAATAAAAAAAGCACAAAACCAGCTATAAAAGCTACCTAGAGGGCTAGATACGCATGTGCATATAAAAAAATATCTAACTTCACCAAATCAGGAACTTTTGTTTTCTTTGTGTATGATCTTTAAAATTAAGTACATGATCAGATTTATTTTACATACATCTTTTGCAGAATGTCTAACGGTTCTGATTGAATAAGTTTTAAACAAAATAAAGTTGAATGCTATAGTTTCTGTTGACTCATAGAATATAGTGTTTAGGTCATAAAACATTTTAGGTATGACAAAATAATATTTTAAGGCTGAAGCATTATGAGCTTCTCTTAATCTCTGTTTAGGTTTGAAACACTGCTATGATATTTTATGTCAATATTGGTGCTCTTGCTTTTGTTGATCTTATCTGATATGAAAATGCTCGTGATATATTCCAATATGCTTAATTCATAGTCTCATCACTCTGAAATCAGAATCAGTCTCACTTTTTGATCTCAGACAATATTTCTGGAGCATTTATCACAAAACCACGTTTTTCTTGTATGGTATTTCCACCTTTTCTCTGACACAAACTAATGTGTATATTACATGGTTGTCTATTCTTAAATATTAATAGCTGTTGATAAACAGCTAAAAGCTTCATGCTGAGCCATAAATAAAAGCCTGGCACACTATTATTGCTGCAAAGAAATAAGCAGCTGGAAGTCATAAACTAAATGCTTTTGGAGAAAAATAACTGCAAACTAGTTTGCTATATATTGCTACAAGATGTTCTGCATAGCTTTATTTATTTGAAGATAAATGCCCTATTCTGAGAAGCTCTAGGATTCCGTAGATACAAATGATCTCTCTATCTGGAAAGTTATTTCTAGCTGCTACTTCATATTATTTTCTAGTAAATGGTTTTGTGTCAGCTAGGACTGGTTTCTCCTTGGATACTCAGTGATTTGGGGGTAAAATCTCTCCTTATTACTTTGGTTGACAGAATGAAGTCCAACACTTCATAGAAGTGTGATATTTCCTATGAGAAAAAGAGTGAAGTAATGCAAGAGATGGAAAAGGGCTAAGACTTATGTCCTATCTTCCTTTCTGGCAGGCAACTAACACTCTAGGCAGGTGCAAGGTAAGAAAGAAAGCCTCAGCTCTGTACCACCCAGAACTGTGAAATAATCTATTCCCCTTTTCCAGGTAAAAGGAGGAAAGATGTGCCCTTCTTGGAGCTACCAGACTCTTCTGTATTTCCTTGTAGGCATTTTATTTTTTTTCTTGGACAGCCTAATAGAAAAGTCTTACCTATAGTTAACTCGTTATTTTGTTCTCAAGTAGATATTTATTGCGGTTTTGTTTTTCGTTTATTAGTGTCATAATAAGAATTCAGAGCAGGGAGGTTTTCTTGCACTTCTCTTTCATGGCAGTCACTCAAGATTATGATGTTCAACAAATTAAATGTGCAGCACGAGAAATGCCCCTTTAGAGGGTGTGTCTCCAAACCTGAGAAACTATGCAGAAGTTGCACTTAGTTCTAAATATTAAATACCAGAGACTAAATCTACCATCTGCTTTTCCTAGAAACACTCATTTCTTTTTTAGTAACATTTCCTTCCAACACTTGGATTATTTAACGTTTCTTCACTGGAGTCCTAATCGTAGAATCATAAAATGGTTAAATTTCCACAGACAGGGACAGTTTTCACTAGACCAACTGAGCATTGACTTCAAGAGATGGAGTGTCCACAACATCTCTAGGCAATGACAGTTCTACTGTCCTCTGTTCAGGGTGGCTTGTGGCCTGAGATCAGTGGATTGCCTTGTTTTGAAGCAAGCAACAGTGATCCTGGGATGTAGGGTAGTATTTTGGCTCCAGCAAATGTTATCTTTCAAGGATACTTCACACTTCTACTTCTCCAAAGAACTGTCTGCTTAGGTGAAAACTCAAAAAGCTAAGATAGACCAACATTTATATTGGATTTTCACAGTTGGGTATGTAAGTGAATACAAAAAAATGTTTCAATAAAGGGTTTGTGTGATTTATTTTCCTAAGTTTCTAGGAAACCCTCAGTTTCAAGTTTAGATCAGATGTTACGCCATAAAGCAGATCAAAAAGATATTTCTACTAATATTTATTTGAATTTTAAATGACAGTTTTTTAAACAAACTTCTTCAGTGTTCCTGACCCTCCAAAAAGATGTTGTTATTTCAGTTCCATTTTGTATAACACATACCAATTATGACTGCACCCCTAACAGACCTTTCCAGGAGCTATGGCCAGGACTCCACATTAGTGCCCTTTGTCATGTTTGGCACAATCTGCTCTGCTCTCACATGTTGCCCTGTACCAGTAACAGCCCATCAGGTTCACACTGAGTTTGCACAGCCTTGGGACTGAAGGTTGCCAGGTCTTCTCTGCCTGAACCTTCCACTGAATTGCCTGCAGCTTTTTGTGTTTACTCATTGCTGCTGCTGCAACAGCAATTTTCTAATTGACTAATTCTAATTTTTGAATTGGCTAACTTCTTTCACTGTGTCTCACCTTCATACGGTGCTGCCATGGTTTTGTGACTGTGATACAACAATGAGAGGTACAGATCTGGTGCAGTGGTGGAGCCTGTCAAGCAGGGGCAGAGGGCACCACACAGGAAGCACACGTGGGATGGTCAGGGTGGCACAGGGGACCACAGAGGTATAAAAAAGGGCAAATGGTCAGGTTAAAGAGATGTAGATCTGGACAAAATTGGTTGTTGTTGTTGTTGTTGTTGTTATTGTTGTTCTTTGGGAGAACGAAGTAATAGTATTGGACCATGACATATGTGAATGGTACTATATATATTAAATTTAGATTTAACATGGAGCTGCAAGTCAGTGAGGAGAAAGCAAGGTGTGAAAGCATAAAGCATCATAGCAAAGACAGATAGGAATCCAAGTGGATCCCAGGGTAGTGAAGAACTGTTGCAACTCATTGATGGGAGCCTGATGTTTGTTTTAAATTCTCATCTTGCTGAACAAAGACAGGTGTCAGGAACTCTTATGTTTCATTTTACAATTGCCTTAACTCTGGCAACCAGCCCACTGCTTAGACTCAAAAGGTGTTGGCTAACAACCCCTGAAATTCATTCAGTATACTTCCACAAGCATGTTGGTTGCTACCCAAATTCATAAGAAATTAAAACTAAGCTACTAATCCATATCAAACATCTTTCTTCTTCTATTAATTGGTAATGCGAGCCACCCTACTTCTATTATTTTTCTAACCAGCATAGAAAATAAGTTTTGTTTCAATATTCTTTAGCCACAGATATTTTTTAAAGGTTTAAAAGATATCTGCTTTTCAGTTGTTAAATCAATCTACATTAAAATGACAATCTCTAAACCACAATCTCTGTTTTAATACTGTTAGGGGTACCTAGAATAGATCACAATATTACTACAAATCAAAAAATTTTGCTTACTTTTTTGCTAAGCATCCTAATAAATCTGATGTGGCTGTGATTGAAAAAATGGCTAGGATTTCTCAGGTTTTTTTCAAAAGCAAAAGAAAGTGACATCTTAATATATTTTTGAGGGAAAAAAAACACTAAAAAAATAAAGCTGTAGTAATAGATTAATTCTGATGAAATGCTAAAAATAAATTAAAAGGAAAAAAGGGAAAGGATGACAAAATTAAGACAAAAGGGAAAGAAAAATTCTCTGTCTGCTCCATCCAGCCCAAAGAGATTCTCTAAATGCCTACAGAATCTGTTGGTTTTGAGATTCCCTCCTGGGTTTAAAGTCAAGACAGCTGTACAATAGTAAATGTCAGATTAGATGGAATTTCATTTAAGGAATTTAGGGAGGGTTTTTGGTTGTGGGGCTATAGATTTTAATTATACTCAAGGTCAGTAACATAATAAAAATGCTTCCAATAATTAAGAAGTACAGTTGGAATGTACCTTGTTAACCCTTATCATTATTTATTTCCCAGGGAGAGTAAGTACAGTTGGTGTAAAACACTAATACAGTAAAAGGGCATACAGTTTATCAGTTTCTCTTTGTCCCTGGAAGACATGCCATTACGTTTTATTTTAATGTTAAAAAAACCATTCAGCTATAACCTCCAGCTTCTCTCTTTTTCCCTGCTGAAATTAATAAATTCACTAGCAAGTCAGCTGTACCTCCTGATCCTGAAGGGAAGTTCATAAAAAAGTAATATAATGAATGAAAGAATTTGTAATATAGAAAGAATACAAATCTTGATAAATGACCTAATGTTTCTCCAAGATGAGGAAAATACCAGGTTAGAAGATTCAGGTCACATCTGACCTTGTTAACAAAAAATATTCTTCAAATTAAAAAAAAAAAAGCAAACCCAGGTTGCAAAAATTATGTATCTAAATGATGGTATACCATAAGTGCATATAAATGTTTTCAGTATTTTAACATTCATTACTTATTATTTCTAATTGCATAACCTCTTTCCCTTATGAAAATCTAAGAAAACATAATGCAGTTACATGAGTTGTCAACAACAAAATAGAAGATAAAATTTTTGTTGCTAATAACTTAAGCAAATGCAAAAAGGGGTGAGAGTTGAGCAGGTTAATACAGCAGTTCCAATTTTTGGTATTAATGCCATTAGTGGAAGACTAATAGTTTCCAAAAGGCATCAAACATGTAGTGAATCATAAAAGACTTGCTGCTTTTATTGCTACACAGAACTAATCACTCATACTGACACTCAGCAGGAAAAAAAACCAAACCACCGAAAACAAACAAGAAAAAAAACCCACCAAGCACAACAAAACTAAGCAAAGCAACAACAACAAGAACAACCCAAACAAACAAACAAACAAACCAACAAACCGTTCCAGATTTGGGATTTTCTATTTTAATAATAATAGTAATACACTGGTGTAGGGAATATTGTGAGCTTTATGGCCTTATTGAAAAAAAAAATAATTTCATTCTTCCTCTTACTGATGGTTTAAGTGTAGTAATTAGTACTTAAGTGTACAATATCTAAAGTATGGCAGGATATTGGCAGAAAATATTGGCTTTGGAGGATTACATACCACTATGAAATGGATATTCAGGAAATGCTGAAAATCAACAGGAGTGAAATGTACTTTTTTTGGCAAGCCAACTTCTCTCTTTCCAGTGAAAAGTAACACACAAGTTTCCAGAACACGTTACAGTATAAAATAAGGGGTAAAAGACTTAAAATTAAAAACTAGATGTGCTTACAAGCATAAAAAAATCTTCCAGACCAAAAAATAGTGAGATGAAATCTATCAAGTGAAGGAAACTGCTGAGCAATCAGTAGAATTTTTATCAATGAACATTCTCCTTCACATCAACAAGTTAATAGGAAAGTTTTATAACCTTTCAAATTGCTATGTACAAATATGTGAATGTGATGTCTTTATATTCTGCTGGGACAAGTGCTTGTATTACAATCCTTCAGTAGGTATTGTGTACACTATTTCTTAGTCTTCAAGGGTTTCTTAAAAATTGTTTTCTTCCTAACAGCCATATACATTGCATCTGGGACATAGTCATGAGAGTCTCAGAAGCATCATCTCAGAAGGCGAAACAAGAGGTAATTTCATGTCAGTTTGCTAACTGGAGATTGGACTGAAAACAGGGAGAGAGCTGCTCTGATGGTTCATTTATATTGGCACATTTTCTTCCATTCCTTTTACTCCATTGCAGTTCTGCCTGACAAGCTTCAGGGTGCAAGTGTCAAATAAGTTTCAGCGATTCAATTAGAGAGTTCACCTTACACATTTCTTTAGACAGCATATTCACTAACCATACTACTATAACTCCTCTCTAGGACATTTTGTTTAGACATCTAGAACCATATAAAAAAATCTCAGTTAAAAATGCAGAACCAGTTTGTTGTTGTTGTTGTTGTTGTTGTTGTTGTTGTTGTTGTTGTTGTTGTTGTTGTTGTTGTTGTTGTTGTTGTGTTGTTTTGTTTTGTTTTGTTTGGGTTTTGTTTTGTTTTTGTTTGTTGTTTTGGGTTTTTTTTGTTTTTTCCTCCCTTTTTCTGGCTTGTAAATACAAAAGATACCTAATGAAGTTTTACCTCATTACTAAGAAAGTAATACAGATTTTCACCCCACTGTTAATGCCTTTCAGTCTCTTATCAGGAATAGACAATAGGGTCTTTATAGGCCAGGCAGCTATGAGTCAGTAGAAGAGTTAGTCTCCATTGCTCCCAGGAGCAGATCTGTTATATCAGTAGCTTGAAAGCATCCACCAAATCCAATGGTATCCACATGCCCCCATATTTTATTTTATTTTTTTCCCATTTCAGATTTTGCACTTTTCCACATTGGTGCTTTTTAGTCTTCATTCTTTCTGTTACTCATGTTCTTTCATCTTTATGGTTCTACCTCTACCTGTAACTCTACAGTCATAACTTATAAGCCTTTTCTCTGCAGGATTTCTCACAGCTGTTTCCTACAATCTATGAGTCTCTGTGGCAGTCTGAGCCAAAGGCACATAATCATGCCACATCAGAGTTGTGCTCTTGATCTTTGGATCATGATCTTTGGATCATGAGCCCTGGGGGGAAGGTGAGAAAGAATGTTACAGTAATAGAGAGTGAGATGAGTTCTACTCAACCCCAAATATCAAAAAATCAGTCTGAGCTAACTGTCCTAGGATGCCCTTATAGTCAGTGGACTTAAATACCTGTTGTAAGAAGGTGAGTCATTCACACAAATAGCATCTAAAAGAAATCAAATGACTCAGCTCTGCACGTACCTATTTCTCTCAGCTGACTGATAGGAACTGTGGAGTGATAAGTTTAAATTTAGGTATCTCCCTTTAAAATAACTTAACTAAAGTGTTGTTTTATAGAAATGGGCTAAAGAGGCACAGTCCAGTGTAAACAGATTGTTCCTCTTGTATAACCTAGTGCCTAATTCACAGTGCCTCAACTGAGCAATAGTCATTGCTAGCTGTTTTTGGTTTATGATATGGTTCAAACATAAAGATAAAATTTTGTTTCAAGTTCATTTATCTAAAAATGTATAGTATGTGTCAGAAGCTGCTTCACCTCTCTGCATTTTTGAAATCACAACTTTGTTACATTTCCATGGGATAAAATCCTAAGTATGAAAGCATCTGAGAATAAGAAAAAATGGTGGATTGACTTTGAAATTCCAGGTTAGATAACTGCTATTGCAGTTAGAAAGAAAATAAAAACAAATCCATGAATTCAAATATATCAATAAAAGCCTGTTTTCTCATCACCTACAATTCTTACTAAATGAGAACATACTAGTGTTTTAGTAACTACGAAAAAGGAATGCTAAAAAATATTTGGCTATTTATTCAATATATTAGCATTAATGTTTGACATTGTAGATAAAGAATTTCTCACTCAATATAAGCCTTAACAACAACAACAAATATTTAAACAAAATTAATACAAAAAGCACTCTTAGTCCATTATTCTTGTTCTCTTGTGTTCTAGAAACTAGTTTTGCATGAAAGACTTTCTTGGAAATTCTTTCTCATTTTCTCTTAGTTCCAGTGTCACATAAAAACATACAAGCCAGGCTAGCTTTACTTTCCTCTTCATTCAAAAACTCATGGTATTTTATCTATTTCAGATTTGGTTTTGGACATATAAGAAGCATTACCCTGTCAGCATACTGACTCATGTTTGCATCAGATTTTCATGTGCTAATATTTCCTTATTAAATTATTGATGGAATTATTTTGATAGTGGTCCTGCACATGAACATTTTGGAAATGTAAATCTAATGAGGCAGGATGCATGAAACTGGCATAAAATAGATATCTAGGTTTACATTTGCAACATATGGGGATTCTGCTGTACTCTAAAGACTGATCCTCTGCAGATTTCATCTGCTAGTGAAGTGTGGCAAAGAACTCCACAGCCACTGCTGTAATTGCTCCATAACAAATACTCATTGTGGGGACTTAAGAATGCAATTGTATGTCTCAGAATGCTGTCCCTATAAGATAAGTCACGACAACAGAACTTGTGATGAGCACAGAGGGCAACAAGAGGAAGATATTGATTCCAGGCCTGGTGAGACAGATCTGGGTAACCTATCAAAACAAAAATTCACCCAGTGGCAAACTGGGAGAAAGGAAGAAACTTCTTGCATGTATATTATCCAAATTTATGGGAGTGGCATCTGTGCCTCATGGATGCCCAGGACTTGGACTGTACAAAATTGGTACCTCCAGAAAAACAATTTGGGGATGCCTACCACCCAGAAGTGAAGAAGGACCAGCTGGACACTGCAGGAATTCACTTGGCTTAATGTCTCTCTCTCACTCACTTTCTATTCCCCCTCTCCACTCCCTATTTCTTTCTGTCTCTCTACCTCACATTTACTCTTAAATAAAATTTGTTCTATTGACTTTGGCTTATGGTATCATTTGCATCTTAATTTGAGCAGAGGCATCACTTATAATTGGATCATAACACTCATTAACAACTTGCTAATCTAGGTCCTGTGTTTCTGCATAGCATTTGTCCTTCAGCATGTGATATGATAAATTTTTCTTAGCACAGTAAACTTGCTAAGAGAATTTGTTAGAGATACCAATTTTTCTTTATATTGCTGTTTCCATATTTGACTTAATACTACATACCAGAGTTGACTTCTGCAGCTTGATTGCCTACTCTATAAATACAAATAAAATATTTTTCTTATTTTAAAGTCACAGATATTGAACAAGCATAATGGGTAATAAATATCCTTACCACATTTATACCACCATTGTGTTTCTTCATATGTGGAGGGATATTTACATAAAATATGATGGTAAAGGAGGAAAAAATATTGTAAGCCATTAAATGAGATTTGTTTAATTTTACACTCTCTTTATATATTTCAGTATGATTTTCTCATTATATTTCTGTAAGCTACTTAAATGCGAAATATTTGAATATTTATATATACCCCTTTGAGGATGAAAGCTCAGGTCTGTTTCTTTTCCTTCTCCTGGGGAAAGGTAATCTGGTTAGCTGTGCAAGCACATTCATTATGTTTAAATTTATTTTCAAAAGTTAAATGTATCAGATTTTCCTAGTGTGTTTCAGTGATCCTTCAGATGGAAATGGATTTTTAAGGATTTAAGTTCTTTCTATGTGCATTTAGATTGGCAGTATTTATTCAAATATTTTGCTTGCAAATTTCTATTCAATAATGGTTAGATGTCTCTTGTCATAAGCTTATATGCATATATGCCTTTATTTCTTTTGTATGCTTTTCATATACATAGCATAATATAATTTCTTTAATGCCACATGGGACTAAAAAGTTTCAAATAACAAAGGGAAACCATGAAGGTGTATGCATACAGAATGGAGGGCCTAAGAAGCTCTTAAGTGAACCTGAGGCTTTATGCTGTCTTCAATTGCTGTGTATTTGCCATTGTAAAGTTTACAAAGAACTTCACTGTGGATAGCTGGCATAGTAGATGTACATCAAAAAATTATTCTAGTCCTAAAGATATTTCCAGTGGAATTGGAGTAATCATTTTAAGCATAGAAAATTCTGTTGGAATCTCAGGATTTTAAAACAGACTGGTGTTTAAAGTACATCTCTATTGTGTTTTCAAAATACATGATGGTTGACTTATAAATCAAAATGAGTTTGCCCAGAGAGTGGTGGATAGAGAGGGAAGGTGGAGAGAGGGGAAAGTATATCATGTGTATAAGAACTATTTTTATACTGAATCTTAAATTTTATCCTGTTAATGGAATAATTCTGCAGCCTAAACAAGACTTGAGGTAGCTGTCTTGCTTTGCATACTCTCAAGAATTCAGACTGGGACAAAGCAATTAACCTCTGTTGACTGAAAATAAAATATTTTAAAAGCTTGTGAATAAGTAATTACAATTCTCAGTGAAGTAGTTGTTTCCAACACTACTATAACTATTCATAAAGATTCCTTTGCCCCTACATACTAAGAACCACTCTGTTAAAAGGAAACAGAGGAAGAGAAAAAATCACCGTGTTATCTGACAAGCTGCTCTTTCTTTTCCTAGTCAAGAGAAATATTTTTCTCTCTGATACTACCATGTATGAGCACAGAGGCCAGGAATTTGCAAAACTCCAAAAGGGCCAATATGCCACTGAGTTAACTACATGAGAGCTCAGATGCTTTGTTAGGATATTCAGCAATTGTAGTATAAATTATCTAAGAGAAATTCTGCTCAGTGCTGAGTGCAAAAAGTTAGGCAAAATTATAATAAATTTGGATATAGAATATTTTTCTTTGAAAGTAAATGGGAAGAGCATTAAGCATAAAGATAAAATAGTATGAAGAACAAACACAATGCTAACTTGATAATCTTCTCTACCAGTAGAAATGCAGAGAAGAATTCCTGGTTAAATTAACCCAGCCTTTTAATGAAGTATCTTACTTCTCATATTATTTTGCTGTTGTACTTCTTTATAGATAGAATATATATATGTATATAAATACATGTATATGTCATGCTTGCACATATTGGTTACCAAGATCCACTTGATAAGTAAATATTAGGATTGACTCAAAACACCTACAGAGAAACTTATTTTAGATTTTAAGGTTGTTTTCTTAGTGTGGCATGAGTTCCATATTCTAGGGAGGACATATATTTTTTATCATTTTATTATCCATAGCAAAATATGTACTGCATATTCTAATTATATTAATCTCAGAGCAATTAATTTCATTAGAAAGAAAAATATGTAGGTGCACCAAGGCAATGACTGTTCTTTCTCTACAGTGATGAGTGTTAAAAGTGTTGTAAGTTCATTCTGTAATGAGCCTGGTTCAATAATATTCCACTTCCATTAAAATAAGAGGCAGGAGTTATGAGAGCACTAAATATTAGAAATCTGATTCAGGGCCTCTGGATCTTCCTTACAACTGCTCAGAATCCACTCGTTAGATTCTGTCCAGCACTAATCGGGTGCCTGTTGTTGCACCTTAAATTTAAAACCTTTGAACATTTTTATAAATATGAGGTCTTTCAGAATGGGACAAGAGAGAGATTTAAAGCTAACCAAGTATCAGAGAGATTATATAGTGGAAATAGATCCAAAAAATTTATTTTAAGTGCTTTTATAAATCAACATATATTCTACTGAGAGGAAATATGTAAATGAAATGATGACTCCTGATTCCTGGTCTCCACAGACATTAACCTAGATCTTTCCCTATATAACCTCTGGCTTTACAAGGCTACTCTCCTGAAATTCTCAAAGATTTTAACATTATTTCCCTCTCTAGCAGGGTTTTGTGGTCTGAAGAGTTGGACGTGGTCATCATTGCAAGTGCCAAGAGAAACAAAAGTATCAACCAAGGGAGTAAGGCTATATCCCAGGTAACAGATCTTTCTATCTCTGTCGGTAGGGGAAAATGAAATTTGATAGGAATGTTGTTGCAAAGTAGATCATTGTGATAACAGATCCTGAATAACTCTTAAAAAGGTCCTAACATGCAACACAAAATGTGAAAAACCTGCAGTTATCTTCTGCAGATAATTAACATTTTATAATAAAAATCAAAAAAAAAAAAAAGAAAATCCAGATGTAGAGGTATTTCTCAGTACGCAAATTGCGCAGATCAAAGTTTAAAAAACCTGATTCTGTCATGCTTCACACCAAGAGTCTTCTAAATATTTTACTTTCTCAAGTATTTAGTCCCTTGCATCTTATCATATTATGATATAATAACAAAGAAAAAACTACTCCTTGAGGTAATCATTTGTCAAAAACTACCTAAAATTTACTTTTTTAATTACAACAAAAAATAGTTTAGGAGTTGGAATCTTTTAATTCATTCCCAGTATTCAAACTAGAAAAAAATTTATGCGTTATATTAGAGGTAACATACACAAATATTAAACCCAGTGATTGTTCATTTCAAGTGATAGTAAATGTTTAACTAGAATTGTATGAGTCCTGTTTGAAATTTTACCTGAATTATTTTCCTGCCAATAATTTAATATTTGCTGCTTCTCTAACTAAAATGTAGTATTTCTTAACATTATTTCATTTAAACTCAAATGTTGATTTCAAAGACTAGACATCAATTTATGACTCTATTCTTGCCTTCGTTTCCCACAGCCCTGTGTTTCTGGATTACCCTTCTGTTTGATTTTCATGTCTTTGTTGAGGTTTGGACTTGATGATCCTTGTAGGTCCTTTCTGACTCAGAAAATTCTGCAAATGTCTGAATCTAAAAAGTAAATTTATTTCAAATTGCCTCAAAATTGTGCCATAGATTTTTTACACATTTATAGTGCTTTAATACTGTATGTATTTTAAATTGCAGACCTTCTAATGTAAATATTTATCTAAGAGGTAGTCTACTCATAGATTTTTAAAGAATGGCTAAATGCAAAATAACCATGAGTGCTATTATAGTGGTTACACATTTCCTAAAGGCTCAGAACACAAAGTTTTTATCGCCATAACTAGGTTACTTATTATTATCATTATATATGTTTTTTATATGGTAGGATAGTCTAGTTTTTTACTGAGAAAGTAAAATACGAAATTCAGTTCCATGTAAAAAGTAAAGAAGACAAAAAAACTGTGAGTAGTAGAACAAGAACAATTTTTCTCAGCCATATTATCTTTTAACCTAGTTGCAGGGCTTTTAATCTTTCTTGGAAGTTTCTAAGAACATCTATTGACATATACAATGTATAAAATTTTGGACAAAAAAAAAAATCTTCTGAACATCAATGTGCCATGGTAAAACAAAAAATATCTTGAAAACTGTGGAATGGAAATAATTGATATTGTCTGTATAATTCTTAGGTAAAGATAAAACTTCTTTATATGTTTGCTAATGGACTGACAATAAACTTATAAAGACAGAAATGAAAAACTCTACAAATATACAACCGCCTATTTCATAATTCAACTGTTTTACTTTCTACACTGAGGAAATTGATTTACAATAGTACTTGATTTGTGAGTACTACATTTTTCTAATTTATCTGAAATCAATTACAGCCATACATGAAGCAGGTAAAAAAGATTTATGGGGATAGAAATAAACTTTAATCTAGAATTAAATGCTTAAAAATTAATTACATGATTTTGTTTAAAGGGTATATTTAATTTTAGTCTCTTGGTTTAAGTTTGAGGACTTTTTAAAAAGTCTTAAAAGGTTTGTTTTATTATTTTCAAAGCAAATGGGTTGAATTAAACTAGGTATAAAATGTTTACTATTTGTGTTATAAGGATATTCACATATTAGTGACTATGTCCAATATAAGAATCCAGTAAAAGAATCTGTTGATCAAAAATTTCAAGCTGTGTTCACCTGAGCATGGATTTGCTGGTACATTTTCACCAAATATTTCAGCCTTCTGAAAGATTAAAACTTAGTGATAATTTTACCTATTGAAATGAACTAAATGCAGCTCCACATTTGGAACAGGAACTTGAGAGCAGAAAGACATTTGACATCTGGGTCAGGACATTAATCATTAAATCTTCACACAAAAATCCATATTTACACTTCCCACTGGAAAAAAAGTCTATGTTTCTTTCACTCCATTTTCTCAAGTGTCTCCCTGAATCATTACTTTCTCAGGAAAGATTTTCTTTCTCTGCTTTAGTTTTAAGCATATCTTTTCATTGATGTACTGAGTTCACTCACTCACTTAAAGCACAGGAATATATTGTAATATATTAATCTTAGATATTCAGCATTAAATATGGATATTTCAATAGCTAGCAAATACTTTAAAAAGCTCATGGAAATTGTATACAACTAATTTAAATAATGTATTAGAGAAAATGGTAATATATCTATGAGAAAAAATAATGTTAAATTTACTAAGGTTTTCACTGTAAAATATTGTGACTTTTCTCTTAAAAGGAATATTTTTCTTTTTTTAAGATACTGAAGTATGTTCTTAATTAAAGTTCTTGGCTAAGTGTGGATGGATGTTGAAAATTTTGACAGTGGAAAATCAACCATATTAGCTAAAGTGACAATATTGTGAAAACTTGCATTCAGTCTTAAATATTCATTTGGCAAGATTTGAAACTACTAAATATACCTCGAATTTGGAAATGTGGATTCCCTCTAAATACTGAACTGGTTATCATGTAGTGTATATTTACCAGTGACTAAGAATAATCTCTCAAAATTTTCTTCAGAGGGTTATTGCCATAGAATTTAGGAGAGTCACATATTCAAGCTAACAGCTAGTCATTCACCTATGAATCAGAAACTATGTGCAACAGTCCATCAATCAATTTTTATGCACTTATGTCATGTCTTTATTCTGAAGAAAGAAGTTGGTCGATTTGACATTGAAATGCAGGCTACCACAAGCTCCAGTGTTATGTGCAATTAATAATTTACAGTTCCACTTCAAATAGCAGAAAATCAGTCAATTTAGCATTTGAATTAGGCCTTGGTGTATATAAACACATTTTTTTACACTTAAATTAATGTTAAGTTCCTAATTCTTATGTTGTCATACAATATCAAATATTTATGCAGGCACTGGGCAGGAGCATTCACGAGCATTGCAAGACATGAACAATTTTAAAGATTTGCTTGTTCATCATGCTACATCTACGGGAATATTTACTACAAGGAGAATGAAAAGTAAAAAAGGGAAAAGATCAAGTCATTCTAAACACTGAAACCTCAGAACCTCACTAAGTCTTTCAAAATGCCCCACAGAAGAGGCAGCTGAAAATTCAAAAACCTTCACTGTAAGCAGATGCGCAGCTCTTATGAAGGCACAGAGTCTGAACATGAGGCTCTAATTTTTCTTTTATTTGTAGCATTTCAAAGAATCAGAGAATCAGAGAATCATAGAATGGCTTGGGTTGGAAGGAACCATAAAAATTAGCTAGTTCCAACCCCCCTGCATAAGCCTCTGCCTTATTCCTTCCACCAGACCTGGTTTTTCAGAGCCCCATCCAACCTGGCCTTCAACACTTCAGGGGATGGGTCATCCATGGCTTCTCTGGACAGCAGGCTTCAGTACCTCACCATCTTCACACTAAAGAATTTCTTCCTAACATCTGATCTAAATCTTTCAGTTTAAAAGTATTCCCTCTTTTCTTAACACTGACCATGTACATTCGTTTTATAGAATCACAGAATAAGTTGATTTGGAAGGGACCCATCAGCATAATTGAGTCCAACTCTTGGCCTTGCACAGGACATTCCAAGAACCCCACCATGTACCTGAGGGCACTGTCCAAATGCCTTTTGAATTCTGTTGGGGTGGTGCTGTGACCACAGAGCCTGTTCCAGTGCCCAGCCACTCTCTGAGTGATGAACCTTTTTCTAATATGCAACATATACCTCCATTGACTCAACTTCATGCAATGTCTTCAGACCCTGCCACTGTTCATCAGAGAAGAGATCAGTGTCTGCTCTTCCTCTTCCCCTCATAAGGATGTTGAAGACCACAATGAGTTCTCTCCCCCCTCAGTCTCCTTTTTTCTAGGCTGAACAGGTCAAGTCACCTCAGCTGCTCCTCATTCAGCTTCCCCTCAAGGCCCTTCACCATCCTCATGGCCCTCATTTGGACACTCTCTAACAGTTTAATGTCTTTTTTATATTGTGGCACCCAGAGCTGTCCCCAGCACTCGAGGTGAGGCCGCCCCAGTGCAGAGCAGAGCAGGACAATCCCCTCCCTTGCCCGGCCGGTGATGCTGTGCCTGATGCACCCCAGGGCAGGGTTGGCCCTCCTGGTTGCCAGGACACTGCTGACTCATGGTCAACTTGCTGGTATAAAGTCGACCAGGACTCTCAGGCCCCTTTCTGTGGCACTGCTTTCTAGCATTTCATTCCCCAGTCTGCCTGTACATCCAGGATTGCTCCATCCCAGGCACAGAATTCAGCACTTTCTTTGTTGAACTTCATATGGTGGGTGATTGCCCAGTCCTCTAATTTCTTGAGGTCTCTCTGCAAGGTCTCTGCCCTTGAGGAAGTCTACAGCTCATCCCAGTTTAGTCTCACTGGCAACATTAATTCTAGAAATCCATGATGAACTAAGACTAATCCAGTCCAGTTAACAGTTAAATGATATAAAAGTTAAGAAAGAGGAAGCAAAGATATTTTTCTTGTGCCATTGATGAATATTTAAAATCTCACAGGAGTATGAAAAAATCATTAATGATCTTATGCAATTAATGATCAATCAAATGTTAACAATTACCTCCTAAAACTAAAGTGCTGAGAAAACTCTTTGACAGCAGTCGTAACTAATTTTCACTGTTCCTCAACATTTAGAGATTAAGCACAAAGTTTAAGGTTAGCACATTTAGAAATTAAGTACTGTTGGGAAGACAGTAACAGGTGGGTTTAGGGTACATTCCTTGACAGAGCAGTTTGGATTTTTCCCTAGGGAAATTATTTTGGCAAATGCTGGGAAATATTTAGGAACAAGTCAGTGAATCTAATGATTTAAAAAACTGCACCTAATAAAATTTAAGATGAAGTCTCCTCTCAATTTTTAAAACTTTTAAGTTGGAAAAAATACTGAGTTTATTCCAGCAAAGGTCTTATTTAACTTCTCTAGAAAATGCATTAAATATTAGACACAGAAGCCAAATTATAGGATAATGCATCAATTCCCTAATGCCAGTAATAAAAATGTAAATAAACAGATGCTAAGTGTCCTCAAAATACATCTGACTGTTTAGAGAAAGCAGTGTACTTAAATTAATTTTTATAAATGTCATGGGTTTGTTCGAAACCCGGCAGAAACACCATTTAATGTAGGGGTTTCACATTCACCTGCTCGCCTGCTCACACCAGGCGAGAGTGCAGTGTAGTGGTTTCATGAGAATAAGGATTAAGGGAAATGCAAAACAGGTCTAAACTTCAAACATAAAAATAGTTTATTAACAAAAAAACCAACAAAATCAAAATCAACCCCCAGGTGGTTTCTTCTTCCCCCAACTCCCCCTTTATCTTCCTTTACCACCATCTTTCCCATCAACAACACAGAGAAACAAACTTAGAAAATCCTTGGTCAATTTACCACTCTTGAAATAGGCTTTCATCAGTCCAATTGGAAGAAGAGTCTCTCTTGTCTCACTATGGAGATTTTTCCACAAGAAACACAAGTCTCTCGTGGAGTTCATATCACCGTGAACTCCCGCCCAGAAAGGATATTAGTCCACATGTGACACCAGTCTTTTCCCTTGGTTGCAGCTTTTCCCAC